>CAUYRH010078935.1:0-45932 GCA_963574655.1 Perodicticus potto
GAAAGTGCAGGGAAAACTCTTGAAGGAATTGGCTTGGGTGAATATTTTATGAGGAGGACCCCCCAGGCAATTGAAACAATATCAAAAATACACTACTGGGACCTAATCACACTAAAAGCTTCTGTACAGCCAAGAACATAGTCAGCATAGCAAGCAGACAGCCCTCAGAATGGGAGAAAATATTTGTAAGTTATGCCTCTGACAAAAGTTTAATAACTGGAATATACAGAAAAGCCCACTGTATTCGCAAGAAAAGAACAATTTATCCCATCTCAGGATGGGCAAAGGACTTGAAGAGAAACTTCTCCAAAGAAGACAGGTGCACAGCCTACAGACACATGAAAAAATGCTCGCCATCCTTAATAATCAGAGAAATGCAAATCAAAGATATCTACTTTGAGATATCACCTAACTTAAGATTATCCCACATGACAAATCCCAAAACCAGAGATGTTGGCGTGGATGTGGAGAAAAGGAAACACTTCTACACTGCTGGTGGGAATGCAAACTAATACGTTCCTTTTGGAAGGATGTTTGGAGAACACTTAGAGATCTAACAATAGATCTGCCATTTGATCCTATAATTCCTTTATTAGGTATATATCCAGAAGACCAAAAATCACATCATAATAAAGATGTATGTACCAGAATGTTTATTGCAGCCCAATTCATAATTGCTAAGTCATGGAAGAAGCCCTAGTGCCCATCAACCCACAAATGGATTAATATATTGTGGTACATGTATACCATGGAATACTGTGCAGCCTTAAAGAAAGATGGAGACTTTACCTCTTTCATTTTTACGTGGATGGAGCTGGAACATATACTTCTTAGCAAAGTATCTCAAGAATGGAAGAAAAAGTATCCAATGTACTCACCCCTACTATGAAGCTAATTTAAAGGTTTCATATGAAGGGTATAACCCAACTATAGCACAAGAATATGGGAAGGGAGGGGGGAGGGGAGTTTGGGGTGGAGGAAGGATAATCCATGGGGCCATACCTATGGTGAATCTTAGAAGGGTACCGGCAAAACTTACTAAATGCAAAATACAAATGTCTTCATACAATAACTAAGAAAATGCCATGAAGGGTATGTTAAACAGTTTGATGAAAACATTTCAGATTGTATATGAAGCCAGCACATTGTACTCTTTGATTGCACTAATGTTCGCAGCTATGATTTAATAAAAAAAATATTAAATTAAATAAAATTAAATTAAAACTATTAGAAAAATAACCACCATAATTTAAAGAAAACATAAAATTAAATGTAAAGAAATGATATTAAAAGTGTACCAAGATTTTTTTTACTATAATTATAATACAAAATAAATATATGAGCACTCAGATGTGAGGAGATGAACGCAAAGCAAGTTGTAAGTATCAGCCTCCTATTTTAGAGCATTGTGAGCATAAAAGAACAAATTTCATCAGTAAAAACATTGATCATGTGAAAACAGCATACACGATAAAATTCAATTTATATCAAATGAAATGTTATTGTTACACATACATGATGAAATTGCAGGCCTTCCTTTCTTTCATCCTTCCTTCGTACCTCTTTGGTCTAGCTATATTACCTGTCAGTGCGATTAAATGTGAGAAACAAAGCCTTTGGAATCTTAAAAACTGTAAGACATTAGAAGGTCCCTAAAATTCTCAGAACCGAAGTTCTTTAACCTTCCGGTTTTGAATAATTTATTACCTCTGTTTTGATAATAATCATTAAAAACTACTTTTCACAGAGGAGAGTAATAGGGGGCCTACCTACTTGCAGGTAAGATGACTAGTCAGGAGGCCATTTCTTCCATCCAATAGTGTACACTGTGATTAGTAGAATGATGTGTGCAAACTTGAGAAATGTGATATATAATTATCTTACACATCACCCCAAACCTAACATGTATTGATATCTGCAACCTACAGAGGAGAAAATTGGAACTACATGATATTAAATTACATCCCCAACACCTCTGTGCATGTAGGGAGCAGTGCTGGGGACAAAACAGCACTGTCAGAACGCAAATCAAAAGTCTGTCTGTAATTCCCCTGTGACCCTGCCTTCTCATATGTAGACATTTCATTCATTAAATTACTGTTTTTGTTTCTGTGACAGGTTTTGTGTTTTGCAGCTGTGGTAGCTGTTCTGTTATTTTAGCAGAGATGTAATACCTTCAATCACTAACTTTGATTACTTTGTATATATTGGAGATTTTATAATTTGATACTAGAAACAATCTCTAAAACTAATACTCCTATTTTATAGAAGAGAAAACTAAGGCATGGAATATAGCTCCCCAAATTGGATAGCTAGTAAATGGTGTTTATGGCAAGGAATCCATTCAGTTGCACCCTGGAGTCCTTTCTCTAAACCACTGTTTTGCTTGACTGAATAAGTGTGAGGTCATCCTAGATTTTAGCAAAGTTTTGACATTTATCCATGTATTGAACAAATAACTACCTTGTATGTATCGTGTGGCATGCACTGTTTTCAGTACAGGACATTAGCCATCGACAGAACAAATAATATAATATACCATTCGATATATTATATGGACCAATGTCTGTTTATTTCACCCACCTTAATGTTTTCTTTTTCATCTTGTTTTTAAATTTTATTCTATTTTCCTTCAGAGTTAAAAGAAAATAAAAACAATACATCAAAACAAATTCTCAATTCAATTGTGGGGGGAAAAATCTTTAGTATTTCAGAATTTTAGAGATTTTCTTTCACCTTGGAACAAAACACAATCACCTATTAACTATACTCAAAAAATGAAATTTTGAATAAGAGATAAGAGTTGAATTTATGTATGTTCAATTCATACTGTGTCTCTAATCCTCACTTGTAATCAGTCGCAACAGCCGCTGAATACTCCACTTTAGACCTTGTCTAGGAAGACATCATTCAAAAATATGTTTAGCTGGTTCTTTAAGTTCTTAAAAAAAAGTTTCTATATTCTACCAGGATTTACTTTTACTTTACGCATATATATATATGACATAGTTTTTGAACTATGTATATATATATATATATATATGCAAATAATACATATACAAATAACATATATGCAAATTATATATATATTATATATATATAGTATTTTCCTTTCTAAGATTCTGTTATCAATTTTAAATCTTAACAGTACTTGATGGCTTATGTAATAAATTGTCAACTATTTAACACTCCATTTAATCATTTTCATTAACTGACTTTTCCTCTTGTTGAGAAGAGTAACTACATTTTATTATTCATGATTGTAACATTCCTTTACTCCACTGGAATGTGACATACTCTAGAAGGTTTTTATAACTTTTATAAACTTAAGTTCCTGCTGAGTTTTATCCTGAACTTTAATCTATTGAAACACATGTAGAAATTTCCTTCTAGAGATTCTTCCTTTACCTGTCAACTTGTAGACACAGTACTTTGTTATGTTAATCCATCAATGTTCAAAAACTATGTCTCATATATTAAAGAGCAATTTTAAGTTTTAAAAAGAGCAATTTTCAAGTTCCTCCTTTTATTCTGAGTCCTAGTATATTAATTAAATGCATAGGTGATAAGGTCGATAACACCTTCATGCATAAATAATGTAAAATCATCTAAGATTACCTGCCCCTGTTAATATTATCTATTTTTCTATATACATGCCTATTTGGCATAGGTTGAATTTTGTTCCTAATAAATATAGTAGCTACTATAATTCCTAGTAGCTCAGAACGTCGCCTTATTTGGAATGAGGATCTTTACAGGAATAATCAGGTTAAAACGAGCAGTCCTTAATCCAATTTGACTGGTATCATTATAAATAAGGGGAATTGCAGACACAGACAGCACAGAGAGAGACACAGAGAGAGACATAGAGACAACGTCATGCTAAGCAGAGGGTCAGAGCCATGTATCGACAAGGAATGCCGAAGATTGGTGGGGAACACGTAGAAGCCAAGAAAAGGCCTGGTACAGATTCTCCTTCACAGCTCTCAGAAGTAACCAACCATACCAATCTTTTTCATTTCAAGCCTCTAGCATTCAGAACTAGTAGATAACAGTTTTCTGTTATTTAGAAGACATCCAGTATTTGCTACATTATTTTGTCAGCCCTAGGAAATTAATAGTCTACCTGTCTATCTAACATCTATTTATCTGTTATAGATATTCTTCCTATCCCACTTGTATTCCTGAATTACAAATACACAGTGTATCAACCCTGTTTTCACCAAAAAGTAGAGAGACAACAAATATGGTTTCTTCCTATGCCTGTGTCACACCTATTACATGTCGGCTGTCTCATGGACATTTGCAATTTTAAGCAACATGTTCCCATGTTCAGGTTGCTAAACAACCCTTGAATTTGATAAAATATCTGGGTTTCAAATTGTAAACAACCCGCTTACCTTGTTGTTATCAAAAAACAGCATTTTTTCAGGTTTTAGATGGGCTTTCAATCTCAGTCCCAAACTGTTCCATGATGACACGTCACTATCTGTCTTTCCTGGGAGGTCTGAGATATCACATGACTCTCTCCTTTACCTCAACATAATTCTATTTCAAGGCCTTACTTTTTGGGTCTTTTTTTTTTTTTCCGGCAACTGAGTTTTGATTAAAGAACTCTGCTCCACAGTAACACTTCTCAATCAAAGTGTGAGTCTCAAAGAGTGGAGATCTTAGTTCCTGTTCTCTGATTAATCTAATGTGTAAATTATTTCACCTCTCCACTGATAATTATCTCTGAATAATAAAGTATCTGGTAATATTTGATATTCACACAAAGAAATGCATTATTCTAACTTTCATATTCCAGGACTCAAATATAGAGGCAGTAAATAAAGTACCGATGTGGATGTGGACATATACACCCCCATGCACACATATGTAGGCCAAATCTATTGGATTTGAAATGAGGATAAAATAATATCACTTAACAGGATGGTACTTGTGGAGGTATATCATGAAGTCACATATTTTTAAAAATGTCTGTTCACATTGATGACAATTTCTCAAATCAAGTGATTCATTATAAATAAATTCCTAGGCAACATTCACTTTGCTTAGTATGGCAATTTTGAAAATATATTATAAATTCAAGCTGATAGTATCAATTGAACAGAGTAATTCTGCTTCTTGAATATGAATGTAGGAGCATAAATCAGGCTCGCAGAATAAATCTGTCATCACTTGCTAAGATTATTTCTATCTCTCTCACTGGTAGTGTAGACACCTGGCAATAGGGTAAAATATTTACAAATCTAAGTTACAAAATTGCAGAAAATAAAAAACACGGGTAGATTAAGAATGTAAGTATTATTAGAAAGATTAATATATAATAATAAAAGATTTAAAAGTTCTCTTTTCATTGTAGAAGTCCTGCTGGTTCAGTTATTATCTTACTACTTTCATGTAGTAATTAGGAAAATAAAAACATTAATTTGATAAAAACCAAGCATAGATTTGTCCCACTTCTAACACTGCATATGGACAATTACAAAATTGTTGTACTGAACTGTTGGAATAAAACTATAAACTAGGAATATAGTAGTACTTCCCCTTTATATGCTCAAAATTCAATTTTTCTAAAATTCCCATTTTATATTAACCTATTCCCATTTACTTAAAAACTGGCTTGCAGTTTTTATAACTTTTATAAAACAAAAAAATTATAAATATATTGGTAGACAACAATTAAATAAATTCTGGTAGTTAAGGTAGTTTTATGTTCATTATATGAATTTTTATAATCTTTAGTATTGCCGTTTAAAAAATGTTCCTTAAAGATACATAATTTATGTGTAATTGCAAATAAAATAAAATAGTAACATTGTGAGTGATATATACCAAAGTTGCTTCCATATTGGCTTTTATATGCTCAGTGTTTAGATCATGGCCAAATAAACACTGCATCCCTTTTATGTTTTTATTCTTTTTAAATCTTGCTTTTTATAAAACATAGGCCATTTACGGTGAACTTACTTTACCATATATATTCCACCAGTATTTCTTAACATTGTTTTGTAATCATATCATTAATTGAGCAGTGAATAAAACAAGAAAGAGGCCAGATTTTGGTGGGAAATTCAGGGTGTAAAGATTAAATTGATGAACTCAAGCCACAAAAAGGACAATGTACCTCATTGCTGGGTATCACTGCAGGTGCCTTCAAAGTACTCCCCTTGGGAAGCTAGCACCCACGTCAGCACCTAGGCCAACCTCTAAAGCACTTTTCGAACTTTTTTTCTGAAATGGCTATCAGAGCTATTGTTGAATTTCCCTTGAGGGCCTGAATTTCATTAAATGTCTTCCTTTCGATGTTTCCTTTATCTTCAGGTAAAGTAGAAAGTCACTGGGGACCAGATCGGGTGAGTAGGGAGGGTGTTTTAATACAGTTATTTGTTTTCTAGCTAAAAACTTCTTCACAGACAGTGCTGTGAGCTGGTGCACTGTGGTGATACAAGAACTCATTTTTGACAGAGCTTTCTCAGGTCAAGATTTTCAGTTGAGACTTTCTTAGATGTACCTGTGTTGTGTACTTGGTCTGCTATGCTCTCACAGGAAGCTGATAATTTTGATGCAAATCCATTAAACTTTGTTTCTGTTAGTTCCATTCACTACTGGCCACTCTGGCCTCTCTTTATCAATGCCATTTTCTTTCCCCTCAGAAAAATGTTTAATCCGTTTGCACACTGCCGATTTCTTCGGGGGATTTTCCCCATAAACTTGGACTAACATGCCCCTGATTTCACTTCTACCATTAAAAAGTTTAACATAAAATTTAATGTTCATTAGTTGCTCCAATTTAAGCTCTGGCTTTCTCAGGATGGCATATAAAAATACACAATAACAATAAGTCATGCCACTCAGCAAGACACCACCAAACTTACCGCTGTGAAATGTGGATGCACCAAGGTTCTGAACCCTACTGAGCTGGTTGCACAGTACTGTGAATTTAATTGTCATACCTTGTACAAAGCCTCACTTTTATCATTGTTACTGGTCTTTTTTCTGATTTTATTTTTGTGTGTTGGACAGATGACCAAAGAATATGGAGCCCAAAAATTTAAAATTATTTAGAGTTATAGAGATATATTAGGGAGTGAAATAATAGTTTTAAAATCTGTTGTTTTTTTGGGGTTTTTTTTGGCATTTTAAGGGGTTTGCAGTATTTTTCAGTATTTAATTTCATTAATTTAATGTTAGAAACTATAGTTTAATGAAACATTCATAAAAAACTCTGCATATTAAAAGGACAGTGTACCTTAATATTTGCACAAAAAATAGCAACACCAATATCTAGTCAGGTAAACGTAACAAATTTCTTTTTTAATTTCAGATTAACACGAGGTTACAGATGATCGGGTTTGCCCCTGTTAGGTAAAGTGCAAGTTGCTTCATTTAGAATTTGCATAGGGCCTTGTTCATTCCTCTATTCTGTGCTTGTTTGTTTTATTGCCTTTCTTAAAATGGGCTCCACATGCTGCACAAGTGTTAGACTTTGCAAACCTAGATTTCTCTCTGTTTTGCACACTGTCGAAAAGGAAGGACTATGAGTTAGGTGATGTCCACTGACTTAGTCTTCCACTGCACAGTCAAACCTAGACCACACACCTTCTGGCTCTAGTTTCGTCTGTGTCTCTTCTGCCTGCTATTTATTGCTTGGAGTTTCTGTAATTGTACCATCCATGAAGAAGTCTCTGACATGAGGTTGCTAAGGAACTCCTTTGTATACTAGCGTTTTTGATCTTCGCTCAGTCTTTGCTTGTGGCAAGTAGTCTGTTTTTTATCAATTGATAAATACATCAAAAAACCTAACTGCAGAGCATATAAACTTTTCCACTTCCTGTCAAGAGGGTCAGTATGTTCTTTAAAAATATATAATATGATCAAATACCTTTTTAGATAAATCCGTTGCATTTTTCTATTCATTCATTTCAAACTTCCTTAATAATTCTATGCTTAATGATATTAGAAAAAGATAATATTAAATTATGTGTGGTTTTGTATTTCCCTGACAAGATATTAAATAAACTCAATATTCTAAAGGCTTAAATGTATTTTGATGCTATGTTACTTTGCCTAAGGGAGTAAAAAGTCCTTGCATATACTTTTTGACTAATATTTGCTGGTTTGCTTAGCGTGCATCCTAAACTAACTTATTTTAAAATAACTTATAAATCTCTGGTTTTAGCATTTTTTGATCACTTCTACCACAACAAGGTATCTATGATATTAGCAACTCAATGAAAGAAATGCATTCATTTTTATGATTTTCCATAAGCCACTAGTATTTAATTCCTCAATCTATCACCTTTTCTGCCCTGAAATATAACATGTGAAGGATGTCAGAGTATCGTAATCCATGGAGAGCTACACTGTTAAAATGACTTATGCTGCTCCTTATTTGACATCTTGAATAAAGCCTTGCATACACTTAGATGGGAAAAGGTCATCTCCTGCAGACTGACCTAAGTGTTGAAGACGACTTTCTTTGTGTTAACTTTTTGCCACTTCAGGGGTATCCAACCTTTTATTTTTTTATACCAAACACTGGAAGAATAAAAGTTGTCTTGGGCTACACATTAAATACACAAACACTAACGAAAGCTGATAAGAAAAACAGTGTATAATTGTGATACCTGACACCACAGATGGGCAAAAGTCATCACAAAATCATCATGTGGTCTGTTGCCCAAGGCAGGTTTGGCACCTGAAATACACAGTGTTGGTTGAACACATTCATGAATGTAGAAGCCTGTGGGTTAAATCCTTGTAGGTGTATTTTAAGGCTTGGCGATACTAGCTCTAATACCCTACAACAGAGCATTTAAAATACACCCAACTACTCAATTTGAACCAGACTGAGCATGTCAGTGGGTTCTGTGAGTTTTATTTTATTATGGACTGTCTACCCAGACATCCTTTGTAAAAGTTTGACACTGATTCCTGATTCACCCGCATGATTGTATATTAATAGTACCTCCATCCCAGTCTACTGAAAGTTGGTAGTAACAGAAAAAAGAAAAGTTAATAGTACTAGGAAAAAGAAACTAAACCATAGCAGTGCTTCTGAGAGTTCCTGAAACATCAGATGGAGAAGTGAAGTGGCAAACACAGAAAGATGAGGCAGAATGCTCCAAAAAGCTGATCTGAATAGGGAATATCTGTACTTTGGACAGCCATAAATTCCACTTACTTCGTAGAATAAAGCATACAGGACTTCTCTCAATTCATTACAAAATAATAAAAAAAATGAACTGTGAAGCAAAAATGAAAGACCAACCTTCCACAACCTTCCAATATCCTAGGATGCTCCCTTGGTGATAATCGAGATAGGATATGGATTACAGATACTTATAGAAATAGAGAGATATAGATGAATACACATCTAGATGATGTAGATATAGAAAAAAAGATTCATTGGCAGAGATTGGCTTATGTGATGATTGAAACTCAGTCCAAATCTGAAGGCCTGAAAACAAGGGCAGTTAAAAATGAAAGTAGCCATCTAAGTCTGAAAACCCAAAAATACAGTGGTGGTTTTGACGGGGAGGTGAGTTTGAGTCTGAATATCAAAGAAGCAGAACCCTACTGTCCAAGGGCAGGATAAGATGGATATACCAGCTCCTCCAATAAAGAAGCAAATTTGTCATCTTATTCTATTTCGGACTCTCAAGTTGCTGGGAGATCTTTACTCAGTTCAATTATTCAAAGGTTGATTTCTTTTGAAAATGCTCTAACAGACACTTGCAAAAAATAATGATTTACCAGCTATCTGGGAATGCATTATCCCTGTCAAGTTGATACATAAGATGAACCATCTTATATTCATTGTATGTCCTGACATTTCTAATGCTTCCCTTGAGATTTGTGATAGAAATGTTATACATACATATATAGGCAGTCCCTAAGTTATGAATGAGATAGGTTGTATAGGTTTGTTCTTAAGTTGAATTTATATGTAAGTTGGAATAATTGCATTTACCTATTATCTGTAATAGCATCTGCTCTTAAGTGTGAGTCATACATCAGTCAGATGTTTGTAATTAGAGGACTGTAATAGCCTCCATTCATAAGTGCAAGTTGTATGAAAGTTGGATGTTTGTGATTCAGGGACTACCTGTATGTATGTGTGTGTGTATATATATGCATATATTAAAAACACTCACACACACATATGTGTATAAACACATATATATGTACACATACACATGCCACATTATTTATAACAAAAGACAAAATCTAGGGCATAATTAACTATAGACACTACAAATTGAGTTTTGAAAACAATTGTAATTATGTCCTTCTCAATAGACATAGCCTGGCTAAATTAATGAAAAAAATACAATCCAAGTTTCTGCTGTTTCCTGGAGACAGAGATAACCCACAGGGACTTAAACAGACTCAATTCAAGGTGAAGGCATGGAACAAAAATATTCTACACAGATGGAAACCAAAACAGAGCAGTGATAGCCATTCTTACGTCAGATAAAACTGACTTTAAATCAACAATGGTAAAGAAAGCATTCCCCCTAAAAATTGGGATAAGACAAGGATGCCCACTGTCACTCTTAGGTAGATAGGTAGGATCTCTGGTTCTTCTAATGACAAGGGTGCCTTGTCTTGGAACTGTCTTTAGCAATTGCCCTACTGGGGACTAAGGATAAGTGGAGGTGGGGGGATGGAATGAGGCGTGTAATGGGGTGCTCAGTTTTGGTGTTGTCGTACCCTTAATACACCCAAAGCAATGGTTATAACTGGGAAAAGAGAGAACACCTTAGTAATCTGGGAATTTTAATGCCCAGGCATAATAGGATTTTAAAGTGACCTAGAGAAACTTAAGGCTAATTATATCATTAGCTAAAATCTACATTGTGGTTCACTCTTCCCAGGTGGGCTTTCAGAGAAGGAGCTCACATATGCAGATGCAACTTTGAGAACACCTGTTAATCATTTGGTAACCTCCCACACCTCCTGAAAGCCTTTGCCCAGACCAGACCACACTACATAAGGAAACCACCTGAGAATTCTCAGGAGAGTTGGTCAGTCAGCCTGTCTCTCTTCACTGTAGAGACAGAACCATTCCATTCTACAATAAAACACTACTTGTAAAATTGCTTCTTGCCTGTTTTCACTCTGTTGCATTGGCCCTACTTGTGATTGTTCCATGAAAGGAGCCAAAGAGCTAGGATAATGGTCCACCAAGAGGCTGGATCTGACACTTTAGTTAGTGTGTCTGGTCTTTCTGCCTCTAAGAGCACACCAAGAACCAAGAGCAGACTGCCATACTGACTGCCACTATGACATCACCACTTCTATTTAATACGATACTGGGACTCCTAGAGCAATAGGCATAAAAAAGAAACAAAGATATCCAAGTTGGGAAAGAGAAAGTCAAAATATTGCTTTTTGCTGACAATGTGATCTTATATCTGGAAAACACTGAAGATTCCACCAAGAGACTCCTGGAACAGATAAATAAATACAGGAAAGTTTCAGGTTATAAAATCAATGTACACTCACCAGTAGCATTTCTATACACCAACTAGAGTCAAGCTGAGAGTCAATCAAATACCAATATAATTCACAATAACTACAAAGAAAATAAAATACCTAGGAATACACTCAACCAAGAAGGTGAAAGATTTCTACAAGAAGAACTCTAAAACACTGAGAAAAGAAATTGCCGATGACACACAAAAAATGGATAAACATAATTCTCATGTTAAAATGTTCATACTACCCCCAAATGATTGACATGTAAGGCAATCCTCATCAAAATACTAATGTCGTATTTTACAGATCTAAACAAAAAATAATTTTACACTTCATTTGGAATCAGAAAAGAACCTGAATAGCCAAAGCAATGTTCAGGAAAACAAACAAATTTGGACGCATAATATTACCAGACTTCAAATTATAATACAAGAAAGCTATAGTAATCAGAAATAGCATAGTATGGGTGTAAAAATGGAGACATAAATCAAGAAAACAGAACATAAACTCATATTGAAAACCATGCATGCATAGTCAAGTGATCTTTGACAAAGTAGACTATAATATATATTGCACTAATAAAGCCCTATTCAATAAATGGTGCTACAAAAATTAAATAGTCACTTTCAGAAGAATTAAACAAGATTTCTAACTCTCACACTCACCAAAATTAATTCAAGATGGATGAAAGACTTAAATGTAAGCTCGGAAAACATAAGAATTCCAGAAGAAAATATAGGGAAAATACTTCTAGATATTGGCTTAGGCAAAGAATTTACATCTCAGACTCCAAAGGCAATTACAACAACAAAAAATCAATAAAGGGTACTTGATTGTCTTTAAAAAAGCTTTTGCACAGCAAAGAACATAATCAACTGAGCAAATAAACAAACCAGTTCCAATTCACAATTGCAAAGATGTAGAATTGCAAATAGGCAAGGGGGTGTAAATATTTGCAAACTATACATCTGATTAATGGCTGATGTACAGAATTTACCAAGAACACAAACCAGTCAGGGGTAATTTAAAAAAGGCCCATTTAAAAGTGGACGAAAGATATGAACAGTAGCTTTTCAATAGAAGATATACAAACGGCCTACAAACATATGAAAAAATGTTCAATGTCGTTATTCGTCAGGGAAAGGCAAATTACAACCACAATGAGAGATCAACTATCCATATTACGATGGCTTTTATTAAAAAATGCAGAAACAATTGATGCTGGAGAGGATATTGAGAGAAAAAGAAACTTACACACTGTTAGTAGGACTAATAATTAGTAAAACCCCCATGGAAAATGTATGGAGATTACTCAAAGAACTAAAAGAACTAACTAATACCCACCGCTGGGTATTTACTGAAGGAAAACAAGTCATTTTATCAAAAGGACACCTGTACTCAAATGTTTATTACAGCACAGTTCTAATTGCAAAGGTGTGGAATCAAATCACGTACCCATCAATTCATGAGTGGATCAAAAAATGTGATATATGTATACCATGGAGTACTACTCAGCAACAAAAAAGATGAATTAATGCCTTTTGCAACAATTTGGATAGAGACTATTATCCTAACTGAAGTATGTTAAGAATAGAAAAAATAAACCACCACATGTACCCTCCATTATATTGGAACGAACTCATGCACACACAGTGCCCAGAAGGAAGTAAAACTTATTGGAAATCAAATAAGGGGAAGGTGGTTGAGGGGAGGGGTGAAAATATATCCAACAGTTACAATGAACACTATTCAGGTGATAGGCACACTTATATCTGTGACTCAAGCATTACAAAATTTATTCAAGTAACAAAAACATTTGTATCCCCCTAATATTCTGAAATCTTAAATGAAAAAAAAAGAAATTTTAAAGAAATAAGCCAACCACTAAATAGACACACTAACAGGTAGAAGAGGGTCAATATAACTGAGTTTTTCAAGAAAAATGATGATATTGATGACATCATAAAAGATTTCTTTTTCTATGCTGTAGGTTATTTTCTATCAGTCTTGGAAATCAAGCAGTACATGTATTTCTATGAATAAAATGATATTTTAAAGTGTCTACTCTGAAATTTATGCATGTTTCATATTTAACAAGATACTTTTCAAATGAATAGACTTCCAATATTCGTAAAATTCCCAAGGGAACATTTCCTACAAGAGAGTTGTTTTTTTCTAGTTTAACTATTTTATGAGATAATCATTTGGGTAGGAGAATTTTGATTCAGAAATAATAATTATTTTACACAAGCTGAAGAAATTCTATAACATTCATTTTAGGTTCTGGGGAGATGTAGGTCAACATACAGAATTGCTTCAAAGCCAAATGCCCTAAAATCTTTACTTGACAAATAAACCTGTATGAATTATTTTTCCAAAGTTTATTTTTATAACCTTTAAAAATAATGTATACATTTTAAAATAAATACAGTTATTTATTTATCTCAATATAGTTATTGCTTCCTATTTTACAACTTACTGCTACTCAGTTTTGCTATATAATTTGCATAGAAATGGTCAGAAATATCAAGTATGCCAAAGTATGGCAAAGCTGAAGAATGGTGTTTACCACTATTATGATTGTAACCATCTTTTTTGGTACTGTAGTAAACTGTAATTATACAATTGAAAGAGTGAACATAAATGGAAATGGTGACATTTAATATCATCATATGCAATATTTATTTGTCAGTGTATGTTAATTACCAACTTTCCAATTCTTACCCTTATAATTATTTCTGCATATATTATTTTTAAGACAAGTAAGTGTTGGAAATTCAATAAATTTCAAATCCTAGCAAAATAGTATTATATTTTTCATGAAAAAATTCCGGATATGAACAATTATGACAGTTGAACAAGAAGATATCTGTATTTACTTACAGCTAAGTATGGTTAAATATTTATATTTTAGTTCAATAAAAACTAGCAATATTTTACTTGTTATTAGAGTAATGGTTACTAATAGGAACTCTGTTTTCAGACCGATTGGCCTTAAATCTCTGCTGTACAATTGACTAATAGATACTCCTCAACTTACAACGTGGTTATATCTCTCAAAAAATTTTTAAACTGTAAGTCAAAAAATCCATTTAACACATGTAACCTATTGAACATTATGGTTTAACCTAGCCCACCTTAAATATGTTCAGAACACTTAACTGTAGCCTAAAGTTGGGCAAAATCATTTAACACAATGTCCAATTTATAGTAAAGTGTTGAGTAACTCATGTAATTTATTGACCCCCTCACACTGTACAGCATCAGCCCTCTGGAAAACATGGCTGCCTGGAGGCCGCAGCTGGTTGTCATTGTCCAGTATCACAAAGAATATTATACTGCATATCCATAGCCAACGAAAAGTCAAAATTCAAAATTTCGATTCAATGTGTATCACTTTCCCATCTTTGTAAAGTCAAAAATTCTAAGTTGGACCATGGTAAAATGGCCACCATCTGTAGTTTGATAAATTCATCCAAGTTACTTACTTCCTCTTTCTAATCTCATTTTTTTCCACTCCGACATGGCCTGACAGGAGCATCTACCTCAAGGTGTAGCTGAGATAATTGGGCAGGATATAAAACTTATTAGCTCACCTTGAGGACTCGCAAAATAAGACAACTCAGACTCTTAACCTTGCCGCTTACATTCCTGTAATCCAGAAATTGTTTATAAAATCTATAATTTTATAAGAAGCTCTATCATTGGAACTTAGTTTTCCAATGATTATATTCTCACTTCTATGTGATTGCGGAATTAGCGTAACAAGTGTATGCTGTGCTGTAGACCACTGTCCCCTCACAGAAATCCAATATAAAATCAATGAATTGCAGGGCGGGGCCTGTGGCTCAGTGAGTAAGGTGCCTGCCGGCCCCATATACTGAGGGTATCAGGTTCAAACCCAGCCCCGGCCAAACTGCAAAACAAAAAAATAGCTGGGCATTGTGGTGGGCGCCTGTAGTCCCAGCTACTCGGGAGGCTGAGGCAAGAGAATCGCCTAAGAGCAGAAGTTGGAGGTTGCTGTGAGCTGTGTGACGCTACAACACTCTACCGAGGGTGATAAGGTGAGACTCTGTCTCTACAAAAAACAGAACAAAAACAAAAAAACAATGAATTATAGATGGTCCAGAATTATAGAATGTTCCTTATACTTTCTATAATCAGTAGTAAAGGCAAGCTTGTGTTAAAACCTATAGAAACCCACGAATATAAAGCATTCAAAAGGTCATAAATTACTAAAAGGAGAGCGACAACAAAAATTTCAGGCATGTAAGTATGTGGAGGTTTGTCCCTGTATAATTTTGTTTTATGATCTCCCATATTTGCAAATGTCTACAAAACCATTGTGCTTCAATTATCTTTATGGTAAATGCTTCATAATATCACTGAAAGAATGTTATCAAAAATTACATGCTTTCCCATACACACATCTACTAATTTCAATATTTACTTTCTGAAGAATATCTTAAAGGAAAAGTCCAAAACAAATTCTGTTCCTAGTCTATTTTATCAGATATCAGTATAAATTTTATAAATTTTGGAAGCTAAACTGTGTTGAATACTCAAAAGCCTTTTGCATACTCACGTTTTTTAAACGGTCTCTATTTTTCTAACATAAATATCATATTGAATGGGCAATAATTAAGAACATAATTACAAATATTGTATCTGGAATTAATAAGATCCAACTGTATACACACATGCGGAGATGAGATTAATGCTAATGTATCATATACACTATGTACATATATGTTTATATAAGTGTCCAGGAACTTTACATCACCTGATAGTCAATGATCAGTCAGAACTTTTCTATAGATACTCGTTTTCCCTGCTTGAGCAAATGTGAAAGTCATGAAAAGATTAGGAGAAAATAGGGATTATGCTAACATTGCCAACTCCAGATATTTAGTAGCCAAAAGGAGTTGGTTTTATGGTACTTTAATATATTTTTAATTTCAGTGCATTTTTTATCCAAAGTTATATTGTAAATATTAATCTTACCGATATTTAAGCAGGCTGTGGGAAAACTTTAAATGTTGAGCACAAGAATGTCCCTTAGTATAAACATTTATTTCATTTTCCAGAAGACTAACCACTTAGTAAAATAATAGCATTGATATGCAGTGTCAGATAAAGCTTACAAGAAAAAAAATCTCATATCTACATTTAAGAATATTTTCCTAGAGAATCAGTCATTTTTAATAACCAAATAATACAATTCAGCCTACACATTTGCTAATAAAATTTAGAAACATCATTAATTGTGAGGGGTCAACCGAGTTTCAGTGCGCCACTTTTTCTTTTCAATAACTGATCTAAGTGAGTGGCAGGAAAAGATAATTTTAATACCTTTTTAATTTTGATAATTTCAAAATGCTTTCCTCGAATAAACGTATCTAATATACAAATAAATTAAACGCATTACGATTTTTCATTGTAAAACTTTTAACTATTATGAAGCATGTTTCTCTTAAAATAAAGGTGGAAATAAGAGATAATTATTGATATGATTTCACATAAAATATGGAAATACTAGAGCAAGTAACTTGAGTAAGATTAGTATTATTTTGGAGCCACGTTATATAAATACACAAATAAGAGCACTTTGACAGATCTGCATAATAACTAAGCCAACATTAACTAGGCAAACTAAATATTAATATAATAAGAAATTATTCCAAATGAGGGGACAAGAATAACTGACATTTGATTCTTAATTGTATATCACTTTTAGAAAAAGAATATTTAATGTTAGAGACAAGGTGTATGTTTTATAATTAGATAATTAGATATTTATAGAAAAAAGGAAATACAGAGAAAATAGAAGGAATGAGTTTTTAAAAAATATATGCAGTGATAATCAAACCTATGACTAGTAAAGAGGAAAAAAAACAAAATAAAATCTATAGTTTAGAGTGAAATTTTCTGCAATTCCAACACAAACCCAAGCAAAATGTCACAACACATTTTATTCACATAAAATTATAAGATCTAGACATCTATTTCTAGTTCTGTAATTTTCATGAAAAAATATGAGTTTTATAGACAAGAAGAATATTTGTCATTTCACAGTACATCTTTTATTTAGAGCAATTTTGGGTGAGAAGCCAGCTTATCAAGTAGTTAGACAACAGATTTTATGGGCTGGTCATGGGAAAATCAACAAATTTCACAGTTTGACAAGAGTTAATGAAAACAGCTGCAAAAATACATTTAATGCCACATGCTTTTTAGATGTTTCTAATAAGCAAAATGAATATAAATAAAATTTATCTAAATGTGGAACTTGACATTTCTTTACTGTTTCACAAGGTCATATCAAACTAGAGCAAATATAACAGAATCTCAACTATTTAGCTGTAAACAATTTTTTTAAAATGCTGTTTTCCCAATAATAGCAGATGATTCATGAATATTTCATATACTATATTTCTACCTTTACAATATGGTATGTATTTATTGTTTTTCATTTGAGTTCAGTCCATTTGAATAGAAGCTCTCTTTGGTATTATGCACCTATTTCTATTTTTCAAGACAGCATGATAAATTTAAAATTCCAAAGTTTGAAACTAATAGAGACACTTCTCAATACTGTGTTTAGTTTAATGGCAAAATAAAATTAAGGACATGGCTTTTATAAATAATGAATGAATACCAATGAAACATTTATTCAATTCAGTAACTAACAATAGAACCAATAAAATCATACTATATCTGGTTTAAATTCAGCATTAAAAAAGAAGGATGTGCTGATAAATGCTGCAACATTGGTGAGCCTTGGAAATAATATGTTAAGTTATCAAAATCAGTGCTAAAACCCACATATTGTATAATTCCATTTATGTGAAATGTCTAGAATGGCCCAAAGCTATACCAATAAAAAACAGACTAAGGTTTGTCTAAGATGAGGCTATAAAGATGGATTAAGGAAAGGAGAGCTAATGCTAATTGTGGAAGTGTTTGTGGGGATAATTTGATAAAAATGTCCTAAAGTTGTTTGCTGCAATGTTTACATAAATCTGTAAATGTAAAACATCCACCGAACTTTCCCCTTTAAATAGGTTAAATGCACATATGGGGGTTATATCTTAATAAAGCTGCTATTTTTTTTTTAAAGAGAACATAAAGTACAGCGTTTTGTACAGTCTTTAAAAAGCATGCTGAAATGAATTTTCTAAGAAATGATATTAGTGGGCAATAAAATTGAAACATCTGAGAATATTTTTCCACCCAACAGAAATCTACAAGTTTATATCTAACTTGAAAGTGGGTGGACACAAATCAAATAGTAAATAGCAAACTCAAACAGATATCTTCTCCTAGAAAAAGAAGAAATTGTAGTCTAAATTTCCAAGTGTTAAATGTGGGAATCAGGTTTGTAGTGTAGTTTAGGCCATGTATTTCTGGAGGACGTATTGACCAGAGTCCAAGTTCAAATACTTCAAGGTTAGCAATAGCTTGGTGGTCCACACAGGATGTCTGGCACACTCCAGGCTCAGGGCTAGGATTCTGGGAGTCTCATTGACCACAGGCCAGGATTTTGTGTCCCCCTTTTTTCCGGGCTGTGGATGGCCTTATTGTTACCTGGTGGCTGAAGACAGAATGTCTAGCAACCAAAGATTACTATTGCTGGAGTCCTGCCCAGGCATAGCTAGAAATCATTAAAGCAAGTTAGGAAAGGGTATCCCCACTTTGTAAAGTTTAAGTTGAATTTACATAGTGTATTTACCCTTCCTTCGTTTCCCTTCTTCTGATTGTTAATGATTACCTAAGGCACTTTGCTTTGTATAACTTGAATTAAGTGTATGCATTATACTGTCACCTTGATTTATGATTTTTGATTGAATAAAGAGACCTCTGGGGGAGTGGCCAGAGCTGCACTCTTCCGCTGCTCTGAAAAGCAGCTGGCTCAGTGCGCGCCCCTCACAGGTTCCCAGCGGTTATTTCACCTGAGATAACTAAGTCTG
Source organism: Perodicticus potto (assembly GCA_963574655.1). NCBI lineage: Eukaryota > Metazoa > Chordata > Mammalia > Primates > Lorisidae > Perodicticus > Perodicticus potto. Next base: position 19,461 of record CAUYRH010078935.1, read on the forward strand.
AGTTTTTTCTCTCTTCAACCACCATCAGTGCAGATTCCAGAAAAGGTTGTGCTGAGCCAGGCCACCTCAATTAAATATTATTCTTCCTTAACATCTGTAATTTAAAAGAAAAAAATCAACAGGAGCAAATTAATAACTGCTGATAAGTTGAATTTCATTTCTTATGTTCTTACTAAATCTCCTTCTTTATCTTTCTCTCTCTCTTTTTTTAAATTTCAAAGTTTTGGGAAAATGTTTCTTAGCAGCACTTTTCCCTCTTGTGTAATCTCCAAACATAGTTTTTGAACATGTGCAGTGTATTAGGGTTTACGTGGTCACAGAGGGCCAGAAATCCTACAATTTGCAAGTTGGAGAATGAGGAAGCCAGGGCTAATTTCATCTAAGCCTGAAAACCAGAGAACCAGGAGTGTAAGATGTGAGGACAGAGGCAATAGATGTCCCAAATCAAACAGAGAGACCGTTTGTTTGCTTTTCCTCCACCTTTCTGTTCTTCTGGGGCCATGAGTGAGTTGGTTGACACCTGCATACCTTTGTGAGAATAGTCTTCTTCTTCCGCTAATGTCTTCCAAAAATACCTTCACAGACACACTCAGAAATACTGTTTTACCAGCTACATGGACATTCCTTAGCCAGTCAAACTGACACATAAAATTAACTATCACACACACATAGAGCACGGCACATTGGTTCCATTTAGTTTTGAACAGGGTCATCTTTACAGGTGCAGCCATAGCTGATAATTGCAATATATAAACCTTTCAAGAAGTTGTTTCATTGATGTTCTGAGGCTATATCCTTGCAATTTGGAGACAAAGCAAGGTTCCCTGGAAGGGTTGTGAAGAAATAGATCACATAAAATAAAACACTTGCCCACCAATAGTCAACTCATCATACCTGATTGAATTGATTATATTCCCCATATGCCTTCCAGCTTTAGGCTTTGAGTACAGATTTCTTCTGAATGGTTATTTTCTGGTAAATAGGAAGAAATATTCTTATTAAAATTATCCAAATAACTTGTCAAGAAAATTACAGAAACACAGCAAAATAATTGTTTTCTGAATTATGAATACTGAAGATTTAGCAAAATATTATACTGTTTAGCAGTCTTTCATTTTAGCTTAAAAGTAAAAATTAATAAATTTATGTGTACAGAGAGCCAACATATATATATATATATTTTTTACCTACTGACGTGTCGTACAAATGTGCTAAAGATGAATCCTGTAATATGGCCCTATGTTGTACATTTCTTCATAGTAACTGGGGACTGTTAGCTCAAAGGCCCACCGGTACCAAAATCCAATCTGTACACATTCGATTATTTTTCATTTAGATCATACAGCACATCTGCTAACATCAAATAAGACAAACCCCGAGACTATAAAACATCCCGTGCCACTAGTGCTCTTCAGAAATCTATGAACCAAAAAAGTCCTCATTTTCCTATCAAGCAACAACACTTAGATAAGTGAACCACCTCTCCTTCTGGCCTGTCTGGGTGATGGCCTCATGCTCTAGAGTCTCATGTTGTAGCAGAATCCCCTCTTTAGGCAAACTTGGCAAAGTACCATTTGTTTATTTATTTTTCCAATTAATATGAGGGTACATACAATCAGGTTTCATTGTTAGCATTTGGAAGGTAAAGTCTAATTTGGAGTTCTACCCTTCACCCAGGAAGTGTGCCGTACACCCTCACATTGTTCCTTATAGATAGGATTAAAGTGCTACTGAAATCAATCTTACTATTTTATACTGGCACTTTCTGGTCTCCTTGTTCGTTTTTTTGTTTTTTTTTAACAATCAGTCCCAGAATCTCTAAACTCACTGTACACATCATCAGAAAATAGAGCATTAAAAATGCTTCCAATTATACTTTGAACTATTAATAAAACAAAATCTTAACTCCCACCTCCCCATTGGACTGAATGGCCTCCCTCTTAGCCAACGGGACCCAAAACCAAAATCTGTAAGGCTGAGTCGTGGGACATCAGGAGAAGGGAAGTCTGAAACACCTGATTATATCCTATCCCTTTTAGGATTATTCTTTGTAACAAACAGTAGGATACAAATTGTTGGTAAGTCCATGTAACACAAAGCATGAGCCACCCATTAGGTCATCAGTTAACTTAAGAGATCATTTGAGTCTCCAGAGATGTCCCATGTAGGTCCGGTGGCTTAAATGTAGAGCAGAGTTTTCTTAACTTAAAAATTATGAGCCTTTAGACAAAGCTTCATTTCTTTAACCTACTGCAAATCAAAGAATCTTAAGCCCCTCTATAACTGCAATCCCACCGTTTCAAGATGTCGTTTCTTACCATGTATTAATTTATAAATTGATATGTAATTCTTGTCTCCCTAAAATGTATATAGCCAAACTGTTACCCACCACAGTGAGATCATTTGCTCAAGGCTAATCAGGCATGGCTCTCTAGGACATGGTCACACATAGTTGGCTCAGTATAAACTTCTTTAAATTCTTTTGCATATTTTGGGTAATTTCCTGTTCATAAACCTTTAAAAAATACATACATACCTCTAATCAGTCTATTTGGTTGTATGGATAAATTTTGTTCTACTGTTTCTTGGTCTAGACATCTTCTTATGTGAAGTCATTTTATCTGTTTCTGAACTTAAATATGTCCTAGGAATCTTAACTAAGGTTCGAAGCTTGTTCCTGAGAGCTCATTCTTTAAAGTATCATTATGGCTGGTACATTCCCTGATGTTAAGAGACCATTCTTACATGTCAAAGGCAGAAATTCTGCCTGAAGCTTATAGTAGAGCCTCCGGGCAAACCTACAAGGAAAGAATAAACTACCTGCTGACTGATGCAACTAAATAGTAATGATTCATTTATTACTGTAACCAAAACTATCAAAATTAAAAAAAAATTAAAATATACTCTTTTGGTGTATAAGAAAATATTTTAAATGAACTCAATTACCCCTGAGAATAAGATGTATTATAAATGACATGCACATTGACAAGTTCCTTTTTTAAAAAATAATATAAATATGTCCATCAAAATTGCATAAATTTTATCAATATTTTAACATATTCCACTTCTTTTTATATCACATATTAGACATGAATCAAGGTCAATAAAATTTGTTTTTCTCTGCTGGTTATAGTGGCTCACACCTATAATCCTAACATTCTGGAAGGCCAAGGCAGATGGATTGCTTGGTGTCAGGAATTGGAGACCAGCCTGAGCAAAAGTGAGACCCTGACTCTAAAAATAGAAAAGCATTGTGTTGGGCACTGAAGTCCTAGCTACTAGAGAGGCTGAAACAAGCAGATTACTTAAGCCGAAGAGTTTGAGGTTGCTGTGAGCTGTGATGCCAGAGTACTCTTCCCAGGCAAGAGTAAAGACTCTGTCTGAAAAAAAAAAGAAATTTACATTCTCAAATACTTTTGAGTTGGCTATAGATGCTCAAGTTTTGTCCATCAGTGTTTTGACTATTTCTTTCATATTTTGGAATAAATGCCACTTTTCACTTAACTGATGATCTTGAAAATTATGTTTCATCTGAACTACAAAAGAATTTAATTACTATTGATATCACACATTCTATTGCAATTAGAAATCTATTGTATTTAATATAATATTATAATTATGTAGTATTAAATATTGTGTAGTAGTAATTTCATCTTATCTTAGTCATAATCCAGTGTTAGGATTTTGAGAGTTAAAAAGAACTAATGTACTATCAGAAAAATTCAAATATTATGAAATATGAAATATGTTTTTAATTATTCTACACATTGATTAAACTATGGAAGGGCATATTTATTTGTATTTATTATAGTTTAAACAATAATAAAATTATTAAGAGTTTGATTTATCTAAAGATTAAACTTAATTACAAAAATTTAGAATTTTATATAAAAATGTGCCTAAATTCTCAATTTTTGTGAGCATCTTTTTTAAAGTTTGATGTGTTTTGTACATTTAGCAAAAAGTTTATTCTTTAGGGCGGCGCCTGTGGCTCATCCAGTAGGGCGCCAGCCCCATATACCGAAGGTGGCAGTTTCAAACCCAGCCTCAGCAGAACTGCAGAACAGAAATATAGCTGGGCATTGTGGCAGGTGCCTGCAGTCCCAGCAACTTGGGAGGTTGAGGCAAGAGAATCGCCTATGCCCAGAAGTGAGAGGTTCCTGTCAGCTGTGTGAGACCACAGCACTCTACTGAGGGCAATAAAGTGAGATTCTGTCTCTACAAGAAAAAAAAAAAAGTTTATTCTTTAGTTTTATAAAAATTCTGTAAATCAGAACAAGTTTTCTTTAGAGAGATTCACTAAATAAACAACTTTTTATTAGTAGTATTTAAAATTATTAAAAAGTTATACCCAACTGATACACACAAGCAAAAAAATGTGTCAATTGCAGACATGTGGATATACAGTTCTTGATTTTCAACTATGGCTACAGCATAAACTGAAATACAACAACTCAATGTCCCAGATCTTAAAGGGTATCTTGAAATATTTTTCTTCACACATAGAGTACTAGACAATAAAAAAGTTTAGTACGTCCCTTTTCTAGTTATTTCTACCAAGAAAGATTAGATGTCATCATCTAGAGACAAGATCACCACTTGCTCGAAACAAATTATTAATTTCCCAGCACCCTGACACCAATAGGAAATAAATTATTTGCTATGCAAAAACATAGACTAGAAAGAAATTTTGCCGCAGTCTAGAAACAAAAGTAAATATATGAATCTATTGCTATATAAGGCCCAAACCAAACGAAAAGATTAGATGTATAGATGATTGATAGGGAAAGAAAGGAAGGGAGGGAGGTTGGGAAGGAGGGGAGAGAAAGACACCCACAGAAAGAGGGAGCAAAAATATCTGTAACCTTGATCAAAGAAAAATTAGAGAAACTGAAATTTATGTATTAAATCATTTTAAGGACTGTTGAAATTATTGGTTTACATATACATTACTTCTTAATAATCCTACAAGGTAATAATGTTTTGAATTTTCTTTTTGTCAAACATAAATCCACAAAGTAATATTTAGACAATAATTAAATAATAAATCTCAAAGTCAATATTTCAAGTGTCTTAACTATTTCTTGGGAATGCTTATTAACCGAAAGTGTTACGATATGTAAAGGACATCCGTATGACTTCTAAGTTTTACATAATTTTCTTAAAAACTATAAAAGAAAAAATAATTGGTCTCATCAAAGAATAGCTGATATTGTTGAGTTTATTTTTTATACTTCTGTCAACTTAGTATTTCTTTATGTATCACAGAAGAGTTTCCTCATCAAGGAGAATCCGTTTGAAAGTCACAAGTAAAACAATAATGGTAAGAAAACCACTCAAAATTTATTTGGAGTTGCCAAAATTTAAGACTATGGAGTCTTCCATATTTATGAGCCTATAGTTTTCCTATAAAAAAATTAATGGCTGCAAAAACTACCCTCTCTCAGGATAAAAAAAAACAAACTAAAAAATACGTGAAAAAAATATTTGTAAACTTTGGATATAAGGGTAGGACGTGATTTCTGAAAGAAATGAAATAAGTAAGCTCTGTATTGAACTTAGTTTCTGAAAGCCAACCATAGAATAAAGGAAATAGAAGAGTGTCCCCAAAATCTCATGGAGGTGAGAAGACAGATTAAATTTGGGGGTGCTGGGTTTCAAGGCAGCTGCCTGTTACTTAAAATGTTGTGGTTTTAGGCATCTGCCTGGGTCTCCATTCTTAGAAAGCTCTTGGATGGAAAAAAGGCCAGATAACCCAAAGTAAGGGAAGTGTGAAACAAAGTTTATTGAGAAAGAGAAAGACAGATTACAGCGTGTGAGGAAGATCCAGGTTTACAGAGCAAGACACATTCACCAGAGTCAGCAAACGGGCCCCCATTGTTTGACAAAGATAAGTGCATGGGTCATGGCCATTCTCTTCTAGAATGTCTGGATCAGGCCTACCCCGTGGTTCAGAGGTTATCTTGAAACCTGGGTGCTATTGCACTTGCAGATCTACCTTGAACCTCTCTGAGACTCCACTGGCCAGTGAAGGCTGCAATATAAATGTAAGCAAATGACGTGATAATTAGTCATAAGAGTACACTAGTTCATCTTAAAAACTTGTTGTTGGGGCTCAGCGCCTGTGGTTCAAGCAGCTAAGGCGCCAGTCACATACACCTGAGCTGGCAGGTTTGAATGGAGCCTGACCTGCCAAACAACAATGGCTGCAACCAAAAAATAGCTGGGCGTTGTGGCAGGAGCCTGTAGTTCCAGCTTCTTGGGATGTGGAGGCAGGAGAATCACTTGAGCCCAGGAGTTCGGGGTTGCTGTGAGCTGTGATGACACAGCATTCTACCCAGGGCAACAGCTTGAGGCTCTGTCTCAAAAAAAAAAAAAATTTCAAAACCTGTTGTTGGCTATAGAGTCTTCCACACCCTTTATGCAATTGTCGTGCTAATTTCTAACTGGTAGATAGGAAACATGTTCTGTCTTCCCCAGATAGAAGCAATCCCTTGGGACCAATTAAAGTGGGTGGCACCAAGATGGAGGCCCAGGGGGCTCTGCCTTGTCCTCCTTCCTCAGGACAGCTGGAATTTCTAGCTATCTACCTAATGGGGGATGTTAAAATAACTTGCATTTGTGAGACAGAGGAGAGAGAGTTATAGAGATAAGGTATTGGGTCTTCACAGTCATTCATTCATTTGGGCATATGTGGAGGATAACTCCATGACAATTGTGAAAACATCACTAGGAAGCTGACTGATAAATTTCTGGAGCTTATAGATGGTTCTGAGAGAGGATACCCAAGAAGGGTGAGGTCCAGGAGAACAGGTTTTTCTCAAGGAGACCAGAAGGATACACCTATGGAGTCCTCGCCATGGTGACTCAGCTCTTGGGAATTTGTAGACTTGCCTGAAAACGGGAAATTTCCACTTCTGTGAAATCCTGTAGTTCTGTGGGGGCTGGAATAGTATCTCCCACTTGATTCAAACTGACCAATGAGAAAGGTACCTGTGGGTCGGAACTTTTTGACTGGAGATAAAAAGGGAAAGACCAAGCAGGTTGGGAAGCGTGGCCATTTAGAATTCCTCTATGCCGTAAGCTCTGCTGGCTGAAATAAAGCCCTTCCTCTTATAAACACAGTGTTTGGGTGCTCTTTCTCTCTCTTCGTGGGGCCTCGTGTTCCTGAAACAGTTCAACCAGTCAAAGATAAGAAACCCTGTAATATACAAAACTTTTGGTGGAGTAGCCAAGAAACTAAATTTTTACAAAAGGACCAAATTCAGGCTAGAATGAAAATTTGATAGACTCATACTAACAAAGCTTAGAAAGAAGCCATGAAAATATTAAACATTTTCCAAGTAACTTAATTTTATGCTACCACAAACCTCTCTTTGAAAGATGCAACGAGTGCTCCAGTGGCACAATGGGTTAGCTCATGGTACTAATCTGAAAGGTGCAACGAAATTCAACACCAAAATATGTAAAATCCACCTTATCAAAATTTGAGTCTTCTGCTCTTCAATGCACATTTTTTATGACAATTAAAAAAACAAGAGATGCACGAGGAGAAATTTTTGCCAAAGAAAGATTTGCTAATTGACTTATTTTAATAATGTATAATAAACTTGTATAGTTCAATAAGAGCAAAAAAACACAACCCAATATTAAGTAAATGAGCAAAAGATTTGAAAACACACTTCAAAGATAATATATATGCATGACAACTAGGTACATGAAAACATGTCAAACACATTATTCTTTGGAGAAATACAAGTCTGTCACAAGGAGATACAATGCATACCCACTAAAATGGCTAAAATAATAACAATTTTTTAAATAGAAAATAAGGCACTGAAATAATAACCAAATTATACTATTTTTGGAATAAGCTATATCTTTTGCATGAAAATGTGGCATGAGAGCAATAAGGTTCTGCTTCATTTACAAACACAATACAATGAGCTTGGTAGGCTGATGAGATTTTTAAAGGATAATGAAAAGATGCTCTTCTTGTATTCTTGTATCAAAATCAAGATAACTCTGTGTCACTGAACTGCTATAAGAAAAATAAACCACTACAATTTTAGCTTATAAAACCATCAAACTTGTAAACTCAAAAAAAACCCTGCTGTCTATTGAAAATACTGACTTTATTCAGTTAGAAAAACAAGGTAACAAAGCAAAAAGCAAATGTGAGAAAAAATAATAATAGCTTATCTGCATGGTTTTAATCAGCCCCATTCCCATAAAAGCCCAGGGCTGCCTGACTTAGAGCCGTCCAGAATAGCCTGTCCACACCTGTCATCCACCCTGCTCACATCCAGCTAACTGCGGAAAAAGGTGACTCTATGCAGGGGAGTGATATGTAACTGACGAACACAACCAAGACTAGGAAATGCAGAATGCTACACGATGTTCCCAAGGGGATCAATGCTATTTGAAAATTTTCACTTTGATTCAAATTCAATTACACATATTCTAAAATTGTCACCAAACAAAAACTCTAAAATAATTGCTTTGTGGACATATTACCTCCTTCTGAAGTGCACTAGGAGGAGAAAACGTGTCACAACCTAATGGCATCTCAAGCTTGAGGACAATGTATGAAATAAGACCTACAAAATGTCATTGCTCTGATTCAGCGCTCTAACATGGAGTTGCCAAGCCATTTGAAGTGTTGCCTGCCAGTCCTGCAAACTTGCAAAAACAACAGGAACTTGGTCTTGAACCTTTGAATTGGCCCAAACAGCAGTGATCATAGCATCCTGGAAAATAGCTGAATTTTCACCAGCCCTGAAACCCCCAAAGAGCCGCATCAATGAACGATGGAATCATGTCCTAAAGTCAGTCACCCCCACCAATGATAATCAATGATAATTCTTTTAAAAGAACTAGTGTAATCATTCTCAGTTTTGTGTTCGTTTGTTTTTGTTTGTTCGGCAGGGTCTCATTCTGTTGCCCAGACAGGAGTACAGTGACACTGTCATAGCTCACTTTAGTTAGCCTCCAATTCCTGGGCTTAAGGAATCCTCAGCCTCCCCCATATCTGAAACTATAGATGGGGGTCATACTTCACTTCCGTTTGAAACCCTCCACTCTCCTCCCTCTCTTTAGGAACACAATTTGGTTTCTAGCAAAATCATTGACTAAACATTTTTATTGATTTAAATATTTAAATATACACACACGCACATATATATATATATATTGGATAGATACACACATATATATTCAAAAAATGAAATGCAAGTAGCAGAAGGCATATTGTTATGAAGAGATAGAAGAAATGCATATACAGAATTTTTTTTAAGCTTTACAATTTACCTGTATCTAAGTACAAAGTTGTAAGTGCTGGGGATCATGGAAGATTCTCTTTTCTTTTTAGTTGGAAGGTGCCTATAGAAGGTAGGCATTTTATGAACTTTATTGGAAAAAACGCTACAAGTGTGAACATAAAGACCTCCACTAGGAGGAGTATAAGAGTGATAAAATTCATTTATTAGAGGTGAAGATATTAATTGAACTAGTAAGTTGTTAAGTACATTAGTTCAAAATCACCACGAAAGACAACTTCTCTCTTCTTGGAGAGAAGGAAGAAATTATCAGCCAAGAGCAAACATCAGTTAAAAAGAAGGATAAATGTGTGAGAGAAGTGACTAAAATTCTTAAAATTACCATTTAAGTCCCAAAATAAGTGATAGTCTTTACTTTGATTGCTTCTCTGATTTCATCTTCCACTCCATGCTCTTCATTTTATTTCCAACTTTTTCCAGACTTTTTCAGTGAAGATATTCAGTTATTCTTTTATTTTTATTAAATCATAGCTGTACATTAATGCAATCGTGGGGTACAATGTGTTGGTTTTATATACAATTTGAAACATTTTCATCAAACTCATTTAACATAGCTTTCATGGCATTTTTCTTAGTCATTGTTTTCAGACATTTATATTCTACATTTAATAAGTTATTCTTTTATCTTTGCCCCAAAGTCCTTTCTAGGAGAGCTACACAGACTACACTATTTAAAATTTTAGATCAGCTTAACTGCAACCCTTTTCTTGCCCTATCCACTTTCCCACAACAGTTATCTTCTAACAAGTCTATTAATTTCTTTTTTTTTTGTTTATCATCTTTCTCTACCTAGTAGATGCTAAATTTCCTGAGGAGACAATGCAGCTGGCATCGAATAGTATATTTAGATGGCATGAGCTTCAAACAAGCAAGGAAAAGTGATTTGGGCTTAGGATAAGTAATGAAAATAAACAATATAGCTCTTGCCCTGAGGCATGTGAAAAATGAGTGATAAAACAAATCCCACTGGGACAGACTGTAAGGCCGTGTGTTGGCGTATAGTTTTCCATCAGGTGAGGGAGGTAAAGATTACTTATCTTGTTCTCCTAATAGCACAGTGAGACTTGGCAGGGTGTGGATGGTAATGGGTAATGGTTGGGTAATGGTTCAGATGAGGGGCTGCACGCATTGCTAGGGGAATGACAGTTGCAGGGAAATAGATGACCTGAAAGTATTAGATTTCTGTTACAGTATAAAATAAATAGGTAGGCGAGGCAGGACATCTTGAGTTTTGATGCTTTCCTGGCAGGAGTGGAGCAGACAGTTTAAGATTTGGTTTTGACTGTTTATTTCTCAGCAAACTCAGTGGAATGAACTGGTGCTTTCTTGTAAGATCAATTTAATGCTTAATATATGAAGAAATTGTGTCTGAGGAATCAACCAGTAGGAGAAGAGTAACATTGAAGCAAATTGTCTTTGTTGGGGCAGTATCTTTTACCTTGTTCCATAATATATTTATTATAAATTCATTATGTTTTATAACCACATGGGTTGCTAATAGAATACATTTTCTAATCTTTAAAGATAAGATTATTTCTTAATTACCTTCAGATCATCTGATACGTTTTCAGGTTAATTTTACTATTTTCAAATGGCATGGTTACAGATCAAATAATAAAATCTTTTTTTTTTTTGAATAAAAAGATCTACCTTAAGTCAGGAATTAGGTTATGTAAAATGAGAAGAATTTTTCTAGGTTTTTGAGGTAATTTAATATACCTGAAGTCATTTCTACTATTGTTATAGACTGGAAAATATGCCTAAATTTCCTAAAGCTGCAGATGATTTTTCATCATTAATTTTAAAGTTATTCTGTTAATTAGTAGGATATTTTGTGTGGCTTTTACTGTAATCTATTTATGAAATATAAAATAACAAATAATTAAAATATTACCTAATGCTTAAACGTGTTATAGTTTTAGTAGAGCTTTTATTTGATTCATAAATTAATCATGAGTCCTCAACAATATATGATTTTGAATAGCTTCTTATGTAATACATTTGGTGTGAAATCAGTTTGATACCTAGAAATTGCACATTTATTAGAGAAAAATAAAGTATAAATTGGGAAGATTCATAGGATAACTGAAGATGATATAATATAGTAACAATGTATATTAGTTGCTTAAAAGGATTCATATAAGTTATTCAACATTATTATTTATATTTTTTATTTCATTTATTTATTTATTTATTTTGTAGAGACAGAGTCTCACTTTATTGCCCTTGGCATAGTGCCATAGCGTCACAAAGCTCACAGCAGCTATTTTTTTGTTTGTTTGTTTTGCAGTTCTGCCAGGGCTGGTTTTGAACCGGCCACCCTCGGTACATGGAGCCAGCGCCCTACTCGCTGAGCCACAGGTGCCACCCATCAGTCAAATTATGTTAATTCAAGCATAATAAAACAAACAAACTCCACTCTGGAGTGGTCATTCCAAAATTTAAGTTCTTGAACTCAAAAGACCTTGTTCGATTCACCAAAATGATACCTCTTGTTTGCAATTTAGGATGCTTGAATTTCATAACTTTCACCTAATTCCTCTCTCCTCCAGGTGAATCGCCAATGGAGATTTCACATCTAGCACATTATCGGGGTTAACACCTTTTCCTCCCTAAGGTCTGTGCATAGAGCTATTAAGTGACCTGAAGATACCACTAGTCCTATTTCTTCAGCTTCATGTATAAAGATCATTCTCCTGAAAGGTACTTCTATTACGTAGGCAGTTTTACTTTTCATAAAGTTGTCAGGCAGTTAGGTAAATATGAGCATGGAGGCTGAAGGATCTGTTAAGCTACTTTAGATCGGTTTGGGTCATACTGACCTAGGCTACTATGGGAATGAGGCTGATTAAGACCTTGGGGGGGTCATTTAAAAGACCTTCCAGTGGGTTTTTTTGAGTACAGAGTTTATAAAGACCCTGGGAGACTTCTAAGGAACAGCTGATAATTCTTAAATTTGTGTATAAAATCCCCAAATTGTGCCTTCCCAGAGCTTACAGTCACTAGGATGAGCCTTGGCTTGCTGTGCAAGAAATTAATAAACTTTCTTTTTCTTCCTAAACTTTGCTTGCTCTTTACAATTATTTCAGCAACTATCTGGAAGGCAGCAATCTGCTCTAACACAGATGTTTAATCGTTCTATGATTAATGAGCCATGTGAAAGCATCTCAGGCCCCTCACGTTTCTGTTTCAGTCTTTGGCCACAGGGGAAGTACTGGAGTTTCTTACCTGTATCTACAGAGTTTTGGAACTTCTGTCCTTTTCCACCATTGTTCTGCTATCAATATTACGTGGTTGAATGTAATATCATAGTAATATGATAAGTATAAGAAGTGTGAAAAATTATCCAAATCTAAATCATTCCCTTAAAACCAAATGTTAAATTCTTATCTAATCTCTTAATGTTAGATCAGTTCTGGGGGGTTCGGTTACATTATAGACTGCTAAAAGCTTAAACAAGCAATCCAACTTAAATCGGCTAAAGTCAGTAGAAAGGAAGCTGCTTTATGAACTGTGCTAAAGCCTGTAGAACAGTAAAGGTTTATTAAAATTGTGGCAGTTATAGATGGAGATGTTCTTTTAGAAGCAGATTTGGACCTGGTCAGCAGCATGAAGAAAAGTTATGTTAATTTCTTTTATATTTAGAAATTAATTTATTTTGAAAGACATTTTAATTGAAACGAATGATACCTCCGTTAATATCCATGTACTTTTTTTTTTAATTATCTATTCTTTTCAAAATAGCATTCAAAACTTCCAGGTTGTGGAGTGGAATACAGATAAAGTTAATTTTACAAATGTGGTCAGGAAACTAAGGGATGGATGATAACTAGGAGACATCAAACTGTGTGTTACTATTAATTGCTTAAGAAATATTGGGAAACTGTTAGAAAATGTGTTTAAGTGTTTCATAAAAGAGAGAAGAAGCTTTAGTCTATACATTATAGATTAAGAAATTTGATAGCAGAAAAGTAAAACTGTTAGTCAAAGATGATAAAAGATCATTTGTATACAACACTCTCTATTAATTCAAATGTACAGAAATCATCATAACCATACTTGAAAAATAAGTTTATGAAGAAAATTCTAATATTTTGTAAAGAAACATCAAGGAACTGCAAGATGTTAATGAGTAGGAAGTTTAAATACCATTAAGATGCTAATTATCTCATAGTTGACCTATAGTTTTAACAGTAACCTAATGAACTAACAAGTTTATTTTTTGCCTCACAAAATACTCACTCTAGGTCTGAGAAAAGAGTTCTAAAGCTGTGCCCTTGGAAGACTGTGGCCCTTCAGGTGTATCCCACAGTTTATATCTACAATAAATGATGACATATGTACTAAGCGGAGACTTGAAACAGCCCTTGAGAGCAAAAAACTGGAAAAGAACACCTATCAAACCGTAGTTTATTCACATAAGGTATATTGCAACTCAGCTATATGAATAAAATGTGTTGTATTATACAATAAATGTAACATCCCAGCCAAAATGAATCAAATATGTGATGGTTGAAAAGGCAATAGCTAATTCTAGGAGGTGATTAATTGCTTCATGTCAGATTCCATCCTACAATGGACACAAATAAATCAATCATTCCTTTGAAAGAAAATACGTATTAACACAAAAAATCTGAGAGTAAATAATTCATGTTAATATGCTTTATAACAAAATTTTAGTATTAATTTTGCCTGGAAGCCTTTCAAAAATCATCTCCAGGAAACTTGTGTTTCCATCTTGTCACCTAACTATGCCCTTTGTTACATTTATTGCATTATATGTTTACTTATGTGGGTACTTTCCTGTATCTTTATCTACATAGAGATTCCCTGAAAGGATCTAACATATCTTATGTTTCTCTTATTCCATCTTTTAGAAAAGTTTATCCTCCGATGAACCAGGAAGTAAATATTTATGTTGTGCTGGCCATACACAGTCTAAGTTGCAACTACTCTGTTCTGATACTGTAGCATGGAAATAGCCATAGATGATCCATCCCAGAGTAGATGTTGTATTCAAATAGAAATATAACAATAAAAACAAGCTGAGGGATACATTTGACCCAAACCCAGAGTTTGCCAAACACCTGACTTAGAACAAAGCCCTACAATTGTAGACAGAGAAGCCTGTTGCTAAATTAGCTAATGGAAAGGTAAATGCCTTTTGTACATATAATTAATATTCATCAGTAAATATATCATCGCATTTGAAATGTGTTAACAAAAATGTGAACACAAAAGTAAGAAAGGAAGATAACAAACTTCTAACATCATCTGTCTCATGTCATAGAGACAATTTCACACATTTCTATGTGAATATGTGTTGGAATACATTTATTTTCATGTATCCATCTATAAGTTATTTATTGATATTGTGCTATTTCCTTTGGATACTTAATCATAATTAGTTTTTCTTATTTATTTTATGTAATATTCAGTGAATCAATTAATTCTATGATAATTCTGTAACCGTTCTCTAAAATATCTCAGCAAACAATACAGAACAATTCACAATTAAAATGAAACAATATAACTGTGAATAATATCATTAAATGTCCTCAAAAGAGGAATAAAGATGTTTTCACCACAGTGCTAATAGCTCTTCATCAAGATATTTATTATAACGGTTAGAGAATGGGATTCCATTTTTTGTTTATGCCTATAGTTTTACCATATATCACATGTTATAAACTGATAAAAAGACATATATTATACAAAACGGGATACTGATATTTTAATTATATTTTCTCTATTTTAATGTTGACTATTTTATTATATTTTAAGCTTCATATTCCACACATTAAACTGATAATGTGATTGAAAAGTTAAAGGTTTTAAGTGCACAGTTTGAAAATCACTGAAAGAGCATAAAATAATATAAAATTAGTGGCAACCACAACCTTTAACATAATTTAATTAAATGTTATGCATTTATATTTTAAAAAATAAAATATTAAAAGACTTCTCAAAACTTGGTAGGTTTTTATTTAATTAAGAAAATTCAAGGTATAATAAGAAGATGGGAAGCTGAAACCAGAGAATCAGAAAGGAAAAAGAAAATGAAAAGAATGACCTCCTTTATTCTGGTTTGAAGACAAATTTTTATCTGGCATTAAACCAGATTTATCATAGGAGTTTCAATTATTGATTATGTGGTTCTTTTTATAAAGCTTTGTCAATTTTCTGAGTTTTCAGTGCTGCTTATTTTTGGTAGTTTAAAAAATTATATACTGATACTATTATGCTCAGATTCATTAAAAATAAATATTGATTTTCGTAAATGTCTAGTTAGATGCAGCACATAAGTTTGTGAAAAATAAAATTCATTCTGGTGAATTGATATCATCAATTGATTTATTTAGATTTATGTGGATCAATCTAACTAGGTCTCTTATGGAACAGAAACAATTATACAACTTTATGATTTCTTTCCCCAAATCACACAGAGTATATGGAAAATGAGCCCCTGCAGACAAAAATTAATTTTCTTACATTTTTGCAGCTGAGACTTTGTCTTCCAGATAGACTTATTTTTATACCTTTATTTTTGTTTTATTTTTCTTTTTTCCTTAAGTACCTAGCATAGTACCTGAAATATATTTGGCATGATATTGGTTGAAACAATGAGCATTTCCAAAGCATTATGGCAAATGCTATGTGGAAGCCAAATAAGGAAAAAACTCTGCCATAGCCAAAGTAATCTTGACTCAATAAGATTTCCTATGCTCCGAAAAATAGGACTTTTCAATTATTGTTAGCTTTCATAAACATGTGAGCCCCAGGTGGAGGTAGCAAAATTTAGTAAGAGGAAGAGGACACACATGAATCACTCTACTTTTTAAAGAGAAGAAAATAGTTGTTAACCAAATGCCTAAGATTTTAAAATTAAAATTTAAAATTTTTTTAAAAAGTATCCAATAATGAGATACCGTCACACACTATAACAGAATGACCAACATCCAAAATACTGACAATATCCACTGCTAGTGTGGATCTAGAGCAACAGGAATTCTTATTTACTAAGGGTGGGATGGCAAAATGGTACATTCACTTCAAAAGACAAATTGGCAGTTTCTCATAAAACTCAACATGGTATTTAATCACATGATCCAGCAATCACACTCACTGGTATCCACTCAAATGTGTTGGAAACTTATGTACACACAAAAACCTTTGCATAAATTTTGATAGCAATGTTTCTATTCCTAGCAAGTTGGAAACAAGATGTTCTTCCACAGGGGACTGGATAAACAAACTGTAGTGCATATAAATAATAGAATCTTATTGAGTAATATAAGAACTTTGTATGCATATTGCTAAAGAAAGAAGCCAATATGAAAATGAAAATCCTATGTGCTCTTTGAATCTAATTGTGTAACATTCTGGTAATGGCAAAACAATAGTCACAAAGTGAGCAGTGGTGGGCCATGCCTGTGGCTCAAGGAGAAGGGTGCTGGCCCCACATATGGGGGGTGGCGGGTTCAAGCCTGCCCCTGGCCAAAATTGCAAAACAAAAAAAAAAAAAAGAAAGAAAAAAGAAAATGAACAGTGGTTGCCAGGAGTTAGGGAGAGAAAGGAGGACTCTCTATAGGCAGAGCATAGGGGATTTTTAGAGCAATTAAAATATCCTGGATTACACTGTAGTTGTAGATACAGGACACTATGCATTTAGCAAAACTCACAGACCTATGAAACCCAAATATAGCACAATTATGGACACAAGTTGATAAGAATGCATAATACTGGTTCATCAATTGTACAAATGTGCAATGCTCAGGCAAGATACTAACAATGGTACACTGTGGGAATAGAGGGAAAAGGAGTGTGTGGGGAGGAACTGCCTGTATGTTCTGCTCCATTTCCTAGAAACCTGAATCTGGTTTTAAAATATAGACTATTAATTTTTATTAAGAATTACAAAACTTGGCTCAGCGCCTGTGGCTCAACAGGCTAAGGCGCCAGCCACGTACACCTGAGCTGGAGGGTTCCAATCCAGCCTGGCCTGCCAAACAACGACGGCTGCAACCAAAAAATGGCCGGGCATTGTGGCGGGTGTCTGTAGTCCCAGCTGGTTGAGAGGCAGAGGCAGGAGACTCGCTTGAGCCCAGGAATTGAAGTTTGCTGTGAGCTGTGAAGCCACAGCACTCTATTCAGGGTGACAGCTTGAGGCTCTGTCTCAAACAAAAAAAAAAAGAATTACAAAATTTAAGTGTGTAATTTATCATTTTTCGTTGAATAGCAAATTGGTAATTATTTCTTTATTTTCAAACATCAAAACCCCCTGTGGTATAGGAAAAGTATGACTTTAAAATGAAATGTTCCCTTGTCTTTCTGACAAGACAATGACAATGGAGGGAGAGACTCTTAACAGAATAACATTGCAGTGGGGATATACACCAGAATGTTTGGGAAAGTAAAGGATGACAAGGACTTTACTTGTCCTTAATTATCCTCAACTGCAAAAATTAATAACATGGGTGGTGTCAGTCCAAAGAATAGGAAATTGAGTTGATGACCTCACAGAATGATTTTTTTTAATGTAAGATTTTGGGGTCCCTGGACCAACATTGCGGTTTCAGCAGTCTTTTGTGATGATTTTTGTTTTCAAACATACACGTATTGAAGCCCTCCTTTTTTAGGCGCCTGACTCCATTTTGCCGGAGTCTAACATAAATGACTCCACTTTCATATTTCCCTCTATTGATTAAGATCTTTCTCTTACAGCATTGCTGATTAAAAATCTTGTTGTTATGTTTTGGTTGTTTCTTGATGCTGAGATTAACCCATCCTCAGTGTCGATCCAGTTGCACATTAGAAAAAGTGGTTGCTGACTTGAATTCAGTGTCAAAACTCTTTTAGCCACATTTCAGCAACAAGAGAGATTTGGAGGAAGTTTTTCTGGAGATATGCCTGCTTGGAATCCACTGTCAAATTCAATTTTGCCTGTCATAGGGAATGGCTATCATCTTCAAGTGTTGGACCAGTATTATTCTCTTCGGAGTTCTGCTTCTGCAGAAATTTGACAAACAATAGGTATAAAATCTAAGAAGGGAAATATAAAATAAAATTCATAGCGATGTGGTAATCCCAGTTTGCATAATGTTTCTAAGCTATGAACCTAGGCTTAACGCAACCAACTGAATAATTAAAATGGCCATGAAAAACAGATGAAACTTCTTATACCATGTGGCCTGTTTTATTGTTTTGTGTCTTTGGTTTAATAATTTTACTATTTAATTTTCCATGACTGTGTTAAATTAAAGCAGAGAGTGTTATGAAAAGGGATCATTCATACAGTTTAAACAAAAAACTATGTTGGGAATGTTACCAAAGTTACTTACTAGGTGGCCTAGAACTGTAAAAGAGCTCTCAGATCATGTGAAGATTTATCTAGTTGGTCATGGTACAACATTTTTTAAGTTACTCATAGGAGCTACTAATTATAAATTTCTAACTACATTATTCTGCCATGTAAAAAAAGGCAGGCATAAGCAAGGAAAAATTGAGAGGGCAAGAGTCTTTTTATGATGGGGAATCTTTTTTTACTTGGAAAAATCTTCCCACACTATGGAACCATCAACTTCTCATCCTAATTTGCAGTTTGAATTACCTTAGAAATGGTATCACGTGGTTTGGTGACATTTCTGGATAACCCGCACATCATGCATGATCCTTGCCCCTTGAAATTTACACTAATTTATCTAGTTTCAACTTACAAGGCTTCTAGAAAGAGCAATTCACATACTCAGTAATTCTTTTTATTTTTTTAATTAAATTATAGCTGTGTACATTAGTGCAATTGTGGGGTACAATGTTCTAGCTTCATATGCAATCTGAAACATTTTCATAAAAGTGTTTAACATAGCCTTCATGGCACTTTCTCAGTTATTGTATGAAGACATTTGTATTCTGCATTTAGTAAGTTTCATCTAGACCCTTCTAAGATGCACCGTAGATGTGTAATTCTATGGGAGGCAATTGGATTGGAGAAACCTAGAGGAATTTAGAATTCAATCTAAAGTACAGGTATATAATAAAAATGGCTATTTTTATTAAAAATGAAGAAAGTCACAATCTAATAAGAGGTGCATTGCAGTTTTTCTGAAAAATACATAAAATATGTAATTGTTTCCTCCAAGTAATCATAATTTCTACCAAAGATAATCCGAGTAAAACTAGTTTGTTTACAAAATAAGTTTAGTTTCATTAAATTTGACCTTATTATATAAGTAAAGCAAGAAGTGTGACTGCCTGTATAGTAATCTGAGATTGAACTTTTCAAAACCTCTCAAAGCTACAATGTCAAACTAAGGCAGACTTCAGAATTTGTATGCAGTACCTTTTAAATATGACACTCCAGTCAGAAGCTTGCTCATTTATCAAATGTTTTCAATTTTATCTTGTTATAAATAGAGTAGATTCTTAATAAACATATGCAAAAACTAGATTACCATAAAAACACTTAATAATATTCACCAATAGTTTCCAAATTTAGAAAGAATCAAGTAGGAAGAAAAATTATTTATTTTTACTTTTGTTTACAAAAGTATACTTTACAGGTTTGCTGCAAATTATAGATAGCTTACAAATAAAATTTACTTAAATATAGTAAATAGTACATTTAAGTAAAGAACCAACAATGTTTCAAAGAACAGTCATAAAAACATTATCTTCATCAGTTATTTAATCTCTAATTAATTAATAATATAAGTAATTCTTGTTACGCTTGACGATAGCAGTTTAATGAATTTATCAGTTTTTTCATTAGAGTTTATAAATTTTTATTTAGTCCATTAATATTAAAACCATTACAAACATTTATTCAAGAGTACTTTTTAGAATCTTTTTCATGAATCTGATTGGAGATGCTTTTAGAGAAAAAATAAAACAATCACCGTCAATAACAAAATCTTAGAATAGCCATGGTTAAGAATCTAATGTGAGTTTACAGGGTTCAGAACTTTAGTGAAAAAAATCAATAGCAGATGTGGTGGAAATAGTAAGAGCACTCTTAAATAAAATTAGAAGTGGGGACTAATGACTAAATTATTGAAATCTGATGATAAATTCCAAATGAATGAGATGTTTCTTCCTATGAACGAGAAAAGAAAGTGGTTTCTGGAGTTGGAATCTACTGCTGATAAAGATGCTGTGAATACTGTTGAAATAACATTGAAGGATATTGAATATTACATAAACTTAGTTGATAAAGCAGCAGCAGCAAAGTTTAAGAAAATTGACTCCAGTTATGAAAGCTGTTTTATTGTTGACAATAATGCTATCAAATACAATTGCATGCTACAGAGAAATTTTTTGTGAAGAGTCAATGTGCCAAATTTTATTATTGTGTTATTTTCACACATTGTTATAGCCACCTCAACCTTTAACAACCACTGCCCTGATTAATCAGCAGCCCTCACCATTGAGGTGATACTCTGCATCGGCTGAATGCTCAGATAATTGTTAGCATTTCTCAGGAAGAAAGTATTTTTAATTACAGTATGTATGTTATTTTCTTTTTTTACATTTACTGCCTTTTCACTTACTACTCTAGTACAGTGTAAATAGTACTTTTAAACACACTGATAAACCAAAAAAAATGGTGTGACTTTGCTGCTGTGCCTTTTGCTTTATTGCAGTGATCTGCAACTGAATTCACATTATCTTCAAGGTATGCTTGCAACTAATGTTAAAAGGTAAAGCTATAAATGTAATAGAACCAATGTTAAAGAACATACTAATTTTTACCCAGAGTATACATTGAAACACTTTTAAAACTTCAAAAGCCTAAATTATATAGTAAGAAATTAATCAGCTTACAAAGAAAATTAAAATAGTATCAAAGAGCTATAAAGTTAATGAAATTGATGGAGTAATGGACAGAGTTTGTAATATCTAAAATAATATATTAGTATACAGAAAATAAAAAATAATGCTACACATATGTAAACAAAAAAAGGTTTAATTTTTGAATAGATAATTAGCATAGGTTAAATACATAGATTAAGAAGAAAGGATAGATTAAGAAATACGTAGATTAAGAGGAAGGCTAGAAGCTTATGCAAGGAATGCAAAGTAAGGAATCATAGTATATTATTTTATACCTAATAGGAAAAACTTATAAAACAGCCAATATCATATCACTAGGAATGCAGATATGGTATTACTCAGGAAAATAAAGTATAATTTTTGCAGGACAGGTGGCACCACCACCTGCCGCCTTAGCCCTGGAGGTGTTGATGCTGCCATGCTGGAGAAACCAGCTTGTTGGAAGTGCCAATACCTGCAGGGGAGACACTGGCGCCTTGCTATCTCCTCCCCCTGCACTTCTGGCTGGTCAATTTCATGGATGGTGCCTTGCTGTCTCCTTATGTGAGTTTCCAGGACCTGAGAGTTCCACCACCTTGCTGCTGATTGGACAACTGGCTGTAACTAAGGAAGACCCATGCCCTAAAAGCCAGCATTGCCTTCTGGAAAAATAACCCCCTGCCACTATATAAACCCCTGAGCCAGCAAGTGGAGGGAGCAGGAGAGCTTGTTCCCCTCCTGGGTTCTCTCTGCCAGGAGATTTATTTATTTATTTTTTTATTTTTTTTTAAGTTGTTAAGTTTTGTTTCTGTGAATAAACCTTGTCTTGCCACTGATCTTGTGGTCCATGGATTCATTCTTCAAATCGCTGAGACCAAGAACCCGAAACACCGGTATCAGAGTTGGCGAGCCAGCCCGGAGAGAAGATAAAGTTCCAGTATCATAATCATTGTGTAATAGCTGATATAGTAGTTTTTCCTCTGTTATACATTGCCAATAAATTATCACTTAAATTGGTAAGAGTGCATTTACATGTACAATGATGTACTAAAGCAACTAGGTAACCATATAGAAAAAGAAAGTAAATGAACTTCGACCCTTTCCCTAACACTACTCACACTGATTCATGCATGAAAGCTAAAAGAATATATCTCAAAAAATGGAATACAAGGTTTGAAATGTTGGGTAAAAAAAACATGTATTACAAAAGTTAAAGTAATATAATAAACAATAAATTAAGAAATGATCAATTGGACTTCATTGAACTTAAATAACAGTGTTACTCAGAGTATTACCATTAAAAAAAGAAAGAAAGAAAGAAAAAGAAAAAAGACGGTTGCTGTGCCATTAGACTCAACACAGAGCAAGAAAAAAAACCACCCAGGGAGGCTCCCACTGTGTCTCCCACCCACCCGAATTTGGGATCCTGGGCTGCTGGCTCCAGGGCCACATCCTCTTGGGGTTCCATCTGCCCTAACTGAGGAGGATTAGCTGAGGGTCTCACACTGACATGTGTTCCCCCCCTTCACTGTCACAGGTGACCTTGCAAATGGACAACACGTTGGAGTGGGGGAGGGGATGCAAGGCAATGGGGGCAGAGGCTGCAGGCTGCAGAGAGACTGCCCCTTCCTGCTGTTCCACAGTGGGCTGTGACCTTGCCAGGGCCAGGACTTATGCAGATGACTCTCTGGAGCCAGAGGACTGGGTTCTTGGTCTCCAGTTGATGGATGTGAACCACAAGGGTCCCCAGAGCCGGGTTTTTGGGGCTCAGTGTATAGAACGGTGTTCAGTGCAACTCCTCCTCCACCCTCTGGGGGGGGGGCTCCGGTCAGGGAGCCACACCCATGGACATTTGCTGACAGTTGCTCAGGTGGGCGGGAGATCCAGGCCTCTGCTACCCCAGACGACCATAGTCTCACCTCAGGGCTGTGCTCAGGCTTGTGCATTAGCCCCTTCATGACAGCTCAGTGGTGCCATCTTGGGGCCCCCTGCCCTGGGCATGGCTGAAATGATCCTTCTGCTCTAATTGAAACTGAGAAGCATTTCACCCAAACAGTGCTGTTCTTATCTGATACAGAATTTGAAGTAAAATTAAAATTAGAATGGCCCCCCACCCAAGAAAAAAGAAAAGGAAAAAAGCATACTCATGCATTGGAAACATAGACGGTATAGCCATTCTAGGGTGCAATATAACATTCTTGGAGCAAATAGGTAATAAGCATATCCTCTCATATTCTTTTAACTAGAAAATGTTACTCTAGGTTTATATTTTAAAAAATTAAAAAAAAAACTATTAAGTATACCTATGCAATTTTTTTCTGCTAACTATTATTTGTTGCAATAGAAGGTTGGCAGCAAACTGCTCTTCATGGGAGAGTAGATAGGTAAAATGCAGTACACGGAATGGACATAAATCATCAGTGATTAGGACTGATGATAATATAATTAACCTTAAAAACAATACTGCATGCTGAGTGAAACTAGATACATTAGAATTATTATTCAGCAGTGAGTACAATAGAGAATATTGAGTGCGGGGTAGAAATAAATAAATAGCAAAAAATGAAGGGACTTGCATATATAAGTGACGATATTTTAGCATAAACTTAGGACTTTGAGAAAGTTAACTCTGCTCATAAAGTTTTTCACTAGAAAATTTGCATAGTATATAAAATCTAATTTCTTTTTAATATATGTTGGTTATATAGAGCTACAAAATTCAATTTAGTGCCTACATAAATGTGTAATAATATGGGTAGGCAATACTCCTCTAATTTGCTGAATTTTTTTTCAGACACTAGTTGGAACTTTAAATCAGTCTAATTGTTCAGTGAATGTAATGTTTACCTTTATTCACTTTAATAAACTTTTAATAAAAGCACTCAGTTACAAAAATAAACATGATATGTAATGTGACAAGCTATATCAAAGTTACCAATGTAAATACATAATTATAAACTAAATTATCATAACATTAGAAAAAATGGACCTTGAGTTATAAAAATAAATAGTATTAGGTGTAAGACAAATGTACCTTCACTTGTTTTGAAATACCTTGAGTTGGAAGATGGAGATTTTCTTAATTAGTAAAAGTTGGAGAAAGTAATTTTTGAATACCTGAAGTTATGTTACAGCTTTCATTTCCTGAACTCGTTAACTTAACTTTTAATAGCATAGAATAATAGTCGTGCTTAATATGAGTTGTGATACTTATTAGTTGAAATATAAAAAGAAAGTGGAGGATAAACAGGGAAAGGTGCCTCTTTCCTGCATACACATTAATGAACACATAGATATGCATACACGGGTCAGGATACACATTACCTTTCAAATTGGAGCACTGATCTCTTTCTGAATGTACAATTACATCACCACAGGATCATTTCTAGATGCTTAGTACCTCACATAATTCTCTTTGGATTTATATGATTAACAATAATTACAGAAGTAACATCATTGTATCTAGTTGTGATAAAATGGAATGCAATTTGAAACAGTAAATCTCTTACCATATATTTAATTTAAGTTGACCATGTTATGAAATCCAAACACACATTCTAGAAAGTGACTTTTGGACTCTAATCAAAGATGTACGTATATATGAGAGAAAGGGGATAAAAATAAGTAAACAAAGCATTGTAAACCAATCCAAAAAGTTAGAACCTGAAAAAAGTTCCAGCACTTGGTTAAGAGAACATTTAAATTCTCATTTAAAATAAAGACAGACACAGAGGGCTTAAGTCTGCCTTCCTGGTGTAATCCCAGAGGAGGAAAACATCAGCCAATTGGGGTCAATTGTGGGGATCTACCCAGATCGCCGTCCTGTCTCCCCCAGAGAACAAATTCTACAAGGCTAGAGGGAAGGTTACAATGCCACAGGGCACTGATGAAGGCAAAGTGCGGGTGGGGCGTGGGAAGCTGAATAAGCGGAAAACATGCCTCATCCCAGTTATTACAGAAAGCACCAAGCGATGGACAATTGTAGTCCATTTCTTGGAGGGGTGCAAGAGAATTGAAAGACACACGCAGACACCGACACACACACAAACAAACACACACAGAAAAGCTACAACTGAAAACAAAACCTATTGAGGAATGCATGCTTGGAGAATAGGAACAATCCTATATGCGATGTAAGAAGCTAGTGATTTAAAACCTATGTCTTGGGCACCGGCCCCATATACTGAGGGTGGTGGGTTGGAACCCAGCCCCAGCAAACTGCAACAAACAAATAGCCGGGTGTTATGGCGGGTGCCTCTGGTCCCAGCTATTTGGGAGGCTGAGGCCAGGGCATCACCTAAGCCCAGGAGAGGGAGGTTGCTGTGTGCTGTGATGCCTCAACTCTATACCAAGGGCAATAAAGTCTATTAAAAAATAAAAAATAAAAAAATAAAACCTATGTCACAGAGTTTATTAATAGCAACAGCCAAATCCAAAATCCCAATACAAAACATCCCCTAACTAAATTTACTCAATCCTCCAAATGAGGCCATAGGTTAAGAAAAGGTTTGCTGTGCCATTCCAGGCATGAAAATGTTTATTTACCTCACTATCTTATCATCCTATACAAGTTGTTTGGTTTTCCACCAAAAATTTAAATTATACGAAGAAGTGAGGAAAACCTAAATAGTTGAGTATGGCAGGGTAACAGACCGTCTCAGTTGTCCCGAACTGAGAGTTTTTCCTGGATACAGAACATTCAGTGCAAAAACTAGGAGAGAGATCAACCGGGGTGAGCTGATTATTTTACTATCAACTAACAAAATAACAAACAGAAACAAGAAGTAATATCAGACAATTGTTGGCAAAATTAGAGAGAAAGTTTAAATAACTATGATATATTAATCATAGGTGACACGTGTAATCAAATAAAGATTTCAATAGAGAAATCGAGATTATAAAAATAATTTAATGTAAAGTCCGGCAGTGAAAGTTACAATGGTAGATGAACAAAGGAAGTTATTAAGTAGACACACCGCAGTGGAAGAAGGAATCAGTAAATCTGAAAATCAATTAACAGAAAGAACAAAGCTAGAACGAATTTAAAAAGGAATTACAGGAAAGCAAACAGAAGCCAAAGCATCCAAGAGGTATAAGGCAATATAAAAAACACTAGAATAAGCGGCATCTGAGAAGAAGAGAAAAATAATTGAAAAATACATATAAATAATGAAAACGCGTGTTAATTTTTTTAAATAATTTTATTAAATCATAATTGTGTACATTGGTGCAATCATAGGGCAGAATGTGCTTCATATACAATCAGAAACATTTTGATCGTACTGTGAGAGATAGCCTTCATGGCATTTTCTTAATCACTATATAA
>CAUYRH010078936.1:0-10178 GCA_963574655.1 Perodicticus potto
TTGTCAGTAGCCATTGTTCGGCCAGCTCGGCCACTTTCGTTATGATCAGCCACGTCCCCCCGCCCCGGCCCCCCACGGTCCCCCCCCCCCGCTACCCCATGTTAATAGGAGTGATCAAATCCTACTGAGCGTACCTCAAAGGGTAAAGTTCTTAAAGAAGAAAGAGAAAGGCAAATAATATGTCATCCAGTTACCACATGCCAGGTTTGGGGCTTGGGAGCTTGACATGACTTATCTTTAAATATTTTTCAATAGAAAAAAACCTATCGAATATTGGAAGATCTTTTTTTCTGGAGTTGACAAATAATAAAAGAAAATTGATCTATTACTACGAAAAGCATTTGTGTGTGTGTGGCACATACACACACCCAACTGACTTGGAGATCCGGATCCAAAACCGGGAGTAAGGCAAAAACAGAGAAGTGTACAGACCTGGTGCTTCTATGACTTGGGAAGTTATTCTTATACTTATAGAGTGAGAATTACCAGACCTAAATGCTGAGTGTATGGAAAGACGTGATAGGCGTCGTGGCAGCATCTGCTCCCCTGATCTCAATCATGGCCACATAGAAGGCCTGCTGGAGCGTGTGCTCGCTGCCAGGGGAATTGAAGACATGGCCGATGCTTTTCTCCCTGAGTGAAGTTCATCTTTCAAAGTCACAGTAAGAACGTGAAAGGCAGCACCTAAGTTCATCCCTGCACACGTCAAGTACAGATGCTGGGGAATCTCCCCCCATTGACTGTCTTTTCTTCTTCATTTCTTCCTCTTCTTCCTCTCCTTCTCCAGCCTCTTTCTCCTTGTCTTTCTCCTCCTTTTAAAAAATTGCTATAAATGTCAATAATTACGCCCCTTCCATGGTACATCAACTTATTTTGCTTTTCCTATGTTCTCCCGTGTATCCGGCTGACCTTTGCGAGTACCTCTAACATCTCTTGCTTTGCTCCACTTCATTCTTTACTCTCTTGTTCAATTTTACATGTTGTATCTCTTGCATCCCACCCTGTGTGTTAACATTTCTTTTTTGAAAAGAGGAATGCAGTAAAAACTATTGAAGTATTGCTAACTTTTTATTGATGTCTATGTGACCCCTGCAATCTTAATTGCTTGGAATAAAACCTTTCTGGGACAAAGGTGAGATAGAAGAATGTGGTGGTATGTTCTGCTGCTAAGTGTATTGGCTTTGGGGTAATCTGTGCAATTCCAAGACATGTTGATTTATGAACTAATTAATGTCACACAACTAGAATACGTATAGAAACTTGCTCTACCCTCAGCCCGAGAAACCTCTAAACAACAGGAAAATGGGTCTTGCATGTTAGAAAATTAAATTCAATATATATTTATGAGGCCATTCAAAATGTGGAGTCCTTTCCTACTAAGTCCCGAGTAAGCAGAAATGTCCATGTATCAAAACCTAATTGTGCCAGAGACTAAGGCTTGGGGAATAAATTAAGTCTTGAGCCATACAAGACATTGAACATTAATTTTAAAGCTTATTATAGCTCTGATGATATGGACATTAATAAATCCAACAGGAAGAAAGAATAAGGCAAAACAACAAATAAGACATACCTATTGGTTTTCCTTGGCAAAATGTGGATTGTTGATCATTCATTTAAAGTTACAAAGATATTTCTACACTCCTGGGCCATTGTTCCAGCAGCTTGTTAATAGGGACTGAATAGGATCTTGAATATTTCATGGATTCTTAGAAGTTCATTTCTTGTTTCTGAGGTGGGGAGCGAATGGAAAGGATTTTCTACTATGTAAAACATTCAATATTCATCCCACAAACCTTTATTGAGCACTTGGTATGATAAAGTGGTATTACAGGCTATGGGTAAAACTTGATAGGCATTCAGAGGGAGGAGCTGTTATTTCAGGCTGGAAAGAGAATACTCTTTAGAACTGGCCTTTGGGATACTTGTAGATCTTTCAAAAAAACATCTGTAGGACTTACAAGTAGAAAAATATGGTTAGGAAGGCTTCCTGGATAAGGAAGCAGTGTGAATAAAGCCATAGGGATGAGAAAATGTGGAGCATATACTATAAATAGTAAGAAACTTAATTGTGTGGCAAATCAAGGTTCATGAAGCCTCATAATTGGAGATACAGCTGGAAAGATGGCAGGGGCTACAGCTGGAAAGATGGCAGGGGCTAAGTTATGGTTAAGTCAAAAAACATAGACTTTATGTGGTAGACAATGAACCAATGTTTATTGGGCATCTTTTAGATAGGTAAGTCTATGAATAAGATATGCTACTTATTCTCAAAAAGTTTTCAGCTTTATAGGGGTAATAATACAATTCAAAAGGCAATCTCAGACTAGGTATGGTGGCTCATGCCTGTAATCCTTTGGGAGGCCAAAGTGGGAGGATCACTTGAAGCTAGCAGTTGGAGACCAGCCTGAACACATGTGATATCCCATCTCTACAAAAAAAAAAAAAGAAAGAAAGAAAAAGAATAGAAAAAATAGGTGGGTGTGGTCATGTACACCTGTAGCCCCAGCTACTGGAAGTTTAAGGTAGAAGGATTGTTTGAACCCAGGAGTTGGAGGTTGCAGTGAGCTAGGATGTTGCTGCTCACTGCACTCCAGCCCCAGTGATAGAACAAGACCTTGCCTCAAAAGAAGAAAAACAGCAACAACAACAACAAAAGCAATTTCAGAAAAAAATAGAAAATGTATGGTAATACCGTAAATGCAGCATCCATGTAAACACAATACATCTACTATATTCTTGTGAGAGGATTTCTTGGGTAAATGACTTTAATGCTGAGGTCTGGGGATCTAAAAAAGACCATATGGAAGAAAATCATGCTGTCTTTGGGAAAACTGGAGTTATCTCAGTAAGGCTGGAACTTAGATCATGAAAGTCAGAAGAGAATAGGTGAAGATGAGTTTGCCCAGATAAGCAGAAGAAAAATCCTGCAAAAGTGAGCAAGCTGCAGAAATCTTTGCACTGTCCACGGAAACCTCGTTGCCCTCATTGTCTAAGCAATGAGAGGACTGCACTTCCATAACTCCTTGCAAAATTTCAATTTAATAGTAGGGCAATGACATACATGCTCAGAGCTAAAATTTTTTAAATACTATTTTTCAAAAGCAGAATGTTCAGTAATTTAATCCAGGGAATGGGAGTGAAAGGAAAAATTAGGCCACTGGCAGTGGAATAGAAGAGAGCTGCTACATAGGAAAAATATTGCCACAATTAAGTCGGTAGGATTTGTTCAGCTGTAAGCCGTGAGAAGTGAGGGAAGAATCTAAGGAGATTGGGTTTTTGCCTGGAGTACTAGAACAATTGTGTTGTCCATAGTAGAAATAAGAAATGTACTCTCAGAAATGGTTTGAGAAGGAAAGAAGAATTTGGTTCAGGAAGCATTTGGAATTGAAGAATTCAAGACAGTAGTCAGGGCTTAGGCCCCATCTTCCTCCAGGTGGTAATCGCAGTGAAGAAAATGATTGCCTACAGTGTACGGGCTTCAGATACAATCAAAGATATTTTCATCAACCATGACTGAATTATTGTACACAGATATGATTTAATAAAAAAGAAAAGATAATAAAAAAAAAAAAAAAAAGAATCATAAAGAGCCATCTGCACATGGCTCCCCGGGGCTCCCTGTGATGGCCCCTGTCTTCAAGGTAATCAATCAGGAAAGCTCATAGATTTCCTTATTCATAAAACAATGAAACCTTTCTCCATTGGGGGAGAAGCAAGTCATTAACTCTGAATCACAAAGCCCCAAACCCCCCAAACACCAAGAAAAACTTTGAACCTGAGGCTGGTTGTAATATATACCTTGCAAACACCTTTAGTCCTCTATTAAAATGTAAAAGACGGAAAAACACACAGGGTCCCTAACTCGTTGTTCTCAGGCTTCCAACTTATTTGCATGTCAAGGGTTGCAAATTATGCAAGTTTTTTTTTTATTCCATTTCCCAAGAAGGCAAATTGAACGAGAAGCTCCAAGTGGGCCAATACTACTCGTTTTAGCCGATTTGGGGGTTTTCCTCATGAATGTTCATGTGTGTTCTAATTTAGTTTTAGTTTCCCCAAAAGAATGTCCAGGGAGGCCCTAAACTACTGCCCAAAACAGCACCAGTCTTGGGAATGTGACATAGAAGCAAAGTACTTGAAGGCCTCATTAGCGAGAAGAACACTGCAAGTACCATCCTTTTCCTAGAGATTTATAATGAGTATTAGGGCACTGAAATGTAGATTTACCCTTTTGAGCCAAAAAACAAAACAAAACAAAACAGTAAAACCAAAGTGCTTTCCTTTTCCACTCTCATGTAATTTCTATCACATTCTAAGATAAACTTTATAAAATACAGGGATGCATGTTCAGAACATTTCTTAGATGCTTTCAGCAGATTTTCCCCTCATCTGAGCAATATAATTCAACTACTAATTGCTTTAATAATTTAGGACACTTGGATGGACTGGGAATGGCTCAAAGGAAATATGGATTAAGAAGATTGCTTTCTTATGGGCCATTTCTCCAGCGATAGTTGCTTGAATTAAGGATCTAAATGTCAG
This sequence comes from Perodicticus potto, assembly GCA_963574655.1. Taxonomy (NCBI): domain Eukaryota; kingdom Metazoa; phylum Chordata; class Mammalia; order Primates; family Lorisidae; genus Perodicticus; species Perodicticus potto. The sequence goes on from CAUYRH010078936.1 coordinate 4,543, forward strand.
GTCAAACTCATTTTGTATTACAATCTAGTAATCTAAATGGCAGCTGTTGAGATTAGTCCAGAGGGGGTTACATGTAGATTTCTAATCAAGGGAACAGCTTTATTGATTACTTCATAATAAATTCTTTGCATCTCTTTAACTTTTAGGGGAATAATTTTTACCAGGTTAAAGTGGTCACTTGCTTTTTCAAGAAACTTTGACCCTACATATGGGATGGCTAACTTTGCAAAAGGATGTATCGTAAGTATAACCTTGGTACTGTCATCACGGTCGTTCAACTCCCTTCCTACCTATATATTTGTTTCTTTCAGTAAGAATAGTAGTATTTGATGGGAGAAGTCTAAAGACATATATAAATAAATAATTTTCCTCTTCAAACCATAGTTCTATTAGAGAAATACATTTCTAATACTGCTTTACATTTCCTTCCTAGAAGCAAAAGCTACAAAAGTAAACCACTATGGTATTCCACACACAGACATAGACATATCAACAGTTTTTACTTTTACAGAGGATAAAGAAAAAGTTACTTGCATCTCAAAAAGAGAATAAAAAGTTGGACAGAGAAAATGTGTAATAAAAAAGAAATGCAAAGATAAATATGATTAAATCAGGAAATAAAATAAGTGGCCTTAAAAAAATAATCTAAAGTGTCCAGAGTGGTGGCTCACACCTGTAATCCTAGCACTGTGGGAGGCCACGGTGAGAGGGTCCTTTGAGCTCTGGAGTTCCAGACCAGCCTGAACAAGAGGGAGACATGGTCTCTGCCCAAAACACAAAAATTAGCCATGTGAGTGTCTGAAGTCCCAGCTACTTCAGAGGCTGAGGCAAGAGGATGGCTTGAGCCCAGGAGTATGAGAATGCTGTTATCCAGGCTGACATCAGGGCATTCTAGCCTGGGCAAGAGAATGAGACTCTGTTTAAAAAAGCAAAGCACAAGAATACAGGGAAAAGGAAAAGGGAGGGGAGGGGAGGGGGGAGGATGGGTGGAGGGAGGGCAATTGGTGGGATCACACCTACGGTGCATCTTAGCAGGCTACTGGTGAAACTTATTAAATGTAGAATATCAATGTCTTCATATAGTGATTAAAAAAATGCCATGGAGGCTATGTTTAACAGTACGATCAAAATATTTCAGATTGTATATGAAGTCAGCACATTGTGCCCCATGATTGCACCAATGTACACAATTATGATTTAATAAAATTATGAAAGAAAAGAGAGATAATTCATGAGGGCTCCACACTCACAACCTATTCACCTCTTAAGAATCCCATCTCTTCACTCTATTATATTGCATTGGGGATTAAATTTGAATGTAAATTTTGCAAGAACACAAACATCCAAATCATAGCAAAGAGCCAATAACATTATTTCATAAAGAAAATATCACTAAAACATTAGAAATATAATCTGTATAATGCAGAGTCAACTAGAGCCTTTAGATAAAACCAAGTCTAATTAACATTAGACCTAAGCAAACTGCATATTTTTTTTTTTTTGAGACAGAGCCTCAAGCTGTCACTTTGGATAGGGTGCTGTGGCATCACTGCTCATGGCAAACTCCAATTCCTGGGCTCAAGCGAGTCTCTTGCCTCCACCTCCCAAGTTGTAGGGACTACAGATGCCCGCCACAACACCCAGCCATTTTTTGGTTGCAGCCATGATTGTTGTTTGGCGGGCCTGGGCTGGATTCGAACCCGCCAGCTCATGTGTATGTGGCTGGCGCCTTAGCCCGTTAAGCCACAGGCGCCGAGCCAGCAAACTGCATATTTTGTAAATGTATTTATAGTATATGGAGATCACATATTTAAGTAAATTAAGTTAATATTTAAATGCATGATGAAGAAACATGCCACTATTAAACATGATGAAGTAGATTTAAGGAGAAATAAGATGCACTTCTAGAAATGAGAAATGTGATTATTGATACTATAAATAAAATAATATTATATATGTTACATGTAAATTTACACTATTACACAGAATATTAGTAAACTGAAAACAAAAAATATCCAGAAAGCAGTATAAAAAGTGGCTGTGAGTGCAAGAGATTAGTTTAAAATAAGGATTAAAATAGAAGATCAAATGTTTCTAATATGAATGTTACAAAGGAGTGACAGAATGAGAAAGAATAATATAGAGAAAAACTAAGAACATCTCAGAACTTATAAAAGAGACCAATCCACAAATGCAAACATCTCAATGAATATGAAACAGAAAAAAAATTATTTACAAGTTATAACTTCACAAATTTCAATAGAACATTCAAGACTGATAGGAAGACAAGGAGATTACTTTTAAGGAATTGGCTCACACAGGGTTAGGACTGGCATGTCTAAAATTCACAGGGCAGCCTGAAAAATCAGGCAAGAGTTAACTTTACAGTCTTGAGTTTGAAACATGTAAAACAGAGCAATAGGTTAGAAACTCAAGTAGATGTCTACATCATAGTGTTGAAGCAGAATTCCTTCTTCCCCAAGAAACCTCATTTTTTTCCTAAAGGCCATTAACCAATTGAATGATGATTCCCAACATTGTGAATGGTAATATACTTTACTTAAGTAAGCTGTTTATAAATGTTAATCACATCTACAGAATAATCTTCACATCAATATGTAGACTAGCATTTGGCCAAAGAAGTGGGCATAATAGCCTAGTCAAGTTGAGATATAAAATTAATATTTAGAAAGAAGAAAATATCTCATATACATATCCTAACTTTCCACCTAAAGTCCCTGTAAAAAGAAAAGCAAATTAAAAGGAACTAAAAGAATGAAATGATAAACATTAGAGCAGAAATAATTGAAATATAGACTAGAGAAAGAAATAGGGAAATCAATAAAACCAGAACAGTTTTTTTTAAGTTAAGAAAAAATAGAGGGAATACTGCTACCAACTTTACAGAAATATGTAAGGATTTAAAGAGAATATTGTGAATGATATTATGTTATACATCAGATAAAGCAGATGAAACAGACAACTTCTTCGGATGACACAAACTATTGAAACTGACTTTAGAAGGAAAGAATTGAATTAGTAATTAACAAACTGCACACAAAGAAAAGCCCAGAACCACATGGCTTCACTGATGAATTCTACGACATGTTTAAAGAAGAAATAATACCAATTCTTCAAATACACTTTTGAAAAAATTTGAGGATTAGGGAAAAACTCTCAGCTTATTCTATAAGGACAGAATTATCATGATAATAAAACCAGACAAATGTATCACAAAAAAGTAAAAGTGAAGACCAATATGACTTATCAATATAAATGTAAAGCCCTACTAGTAAACCAAAGATAGAAATACAAAAGTATAAGTACCATAAACAAGCAGGACTATCTCAGGAATGTGATGTTTATTTAGCATCTGAAAATCAATTAATATGATATGCCGCATCAATAAAATAAAAACCAAAATTCACATGATCATCTTAAAAGGTGCAGATAAAGCATTTTAAAAAATACTCATCATCCTTTTATGATGAACACACTTAACAAACTAGAAAGAGAAGGAAAATTTCTCAACATTAAAAATGTAAAAAATTGCTGAGAAAAACCCAGAGCTAACACCGTACTTACTAGTAAATGACTGGATTCATTCACCTTAAGATCAAGGACAAGAAAGGAATGGTTCCTATCACCACTTCTACTCAACTGGAAGTTCTAGATAAACACTTAGTCAAGAAAAGAACATGAAGATTCGAAAAGAAGAAGTAAATCTATACCTAAAAATTACATATATATGTATTAAATAATCTGATTAAAACTAAGGAAACAATTTAAGATGTTCAGAAAGGTGTGAAGACACAAGATCAGATATACAAAAATAAATTGTTTATACCCTCTCAATGTACAATTTGAAAATCAAAATAAGAAAGAAAATTCATTTCTAAAGATATCGAAAATTATGAAATATTTAGGGATAAATTTGGCCAGAGCAGTACTAAAGTTATGCCCTGAAAATGACAATATTGTTTAAAGAGATTAAAGTAAGATCCAAATAAATAGAAAAATAAAATATTATATATATATATGGATTAGAAGTTGATATCTCTAAGAAGGAATACTCCCCAAATTAATCTAGTGATTCAAGACTCTCTCTCTCTCTCTTTTCCAAGAGATCAAGTCTCTCTCATTTGTACAGGCTTCAGTGCAATGTCAAAATCATAGTTCACTGCAGCCTCAAACCCTTGGGCTCAAGTGACCTTCCTGTCTAAGCCTCTAAAGGCATGGGGATTCTAGGCATGCACCACCATACTAAGCTAATATTTTATTTCTAGTTTTTACAGAAGGGTTTTGCTATGTGGCCCAGGTTAGTCTAGAATTTCTGGCCTCAAGCAATCCTCCTGCCTTGCTCTCTCAAAATGCTAGGATCACAGGCATGAGCCACCATGTCCAGCCTTGAAGTCAAAATTCACATGGAATTAAAATGGGCTCTGAATATCAAGCATAAATGTAAAAAACAATCAAAGAAGGAGAACACGAAGTTCATAATATTAAAATTAATTGCACAAAAAAGTAATCAATGCAGAGTATTACTAACATGAGGGTAGAAATATAGATCACTGAAATAGAACTGAGAGTCCAGAAATGATACAATTGTCTGTGGAAAACATTATTTTGACAAGAATACTAGACATTCAATGAGGGAAAGAATAATCACTTCAATAAATGGTTAGCCACTGAAAATGAACAATAGGATAGCTGTATTAAAAAGAATTAAGTTGGAAACATACAAATTTTAAAAAAAACATAAATAAAAAGATAAAAGTATAAAACTCTTAGAAGAAAACATAGGAGTACATATTGAAAATTTTGGATTTTATAACAAATTCTTTGATATGACGTCAAAAATATGAGCAAAAAATTATAACAAACATAGGTTAAACTACATCAAAACTTAAACTATTTTGTTATTCCATGGACACCACAATGAAAGTGAAAAGACAATTCAAGAAAAGAAGAATGTACTTGTATATCATGTATCTAATTAAGGCCATAATGTTGAATATGTGAAGAAAAAGGTTACAATTGAATAATAAAAAAGGCAACATGAGTAAATAATAATTGAAGTGGGCAAAGGCTCTGTTTAGACATTTTCCCAAACAATATATTTAAATGGGCAATAAGCACATAATCATATTTTCCCCATTTGATATAAATCAAAACAAAACTGAGATACTATAGAATACTGCATACACACCATGATGCCTAGAAGCAAAATGTTCTACAGAAGTGGGGAGGATCCTGCATAAGAGTAAGAGTATTCCAACACAGTTTCACAATGTAAAATGACACAATCCTTTGGAGAGTAGTCTTAGAGGAAACTGACACAAGTCATTTAACATACAGTTGTCTAATTCTACTCAGCAATGCCAAATATACACTTACACATGTACGTATACACACACAAAAGAAATGAAAAGGTAAGTCCATATACGTGATTCTTTATAGAAACATACTACATCATATGCAAATAATTAAAACACCCATGGACTGATACATAAAGAAAACGTGTTATATCCAAACAATGGATGAACTTCGAACGTAATACGCAGTGAATGAATCCAAACACATAACACCATTATATTATATGATTCAATTTATATGAAAAAATGAAAAGAAAGTAA
>CAUYRH010078937.1:0-90185 GCA_963574655.1 Perodicticus potto
CTTCTGGCCAGAATCTTTTTATTGCTAGGACAGGATGCTGAATGCCTCCCAAACCTGCTGTGGTAACCACGGAAACACGAGTCAAGGTAAAGTTTCCCTCAGCCTTAGTCTCTAATTGACTCTGACGACTTGAGTCCCTCTTCTGACCTGCTTAGGACAAGTAGTGTGAGGGGGATTTTGGCTTCAGAGCCATTGAGATTTTCAGAGCTGTGTGTTCACTGGCATAACTCTGTAAACTGTTCTGAGACATTAGTTAAACGTATGGATTCTGGAACTTTGCTATCCATGTTCAAATCCTGGTTTTATGACTTTGGGTAAGTTATTTCACAAGGTTTTTCATTTGTAAAACTGAGATAAATGGGAACTCTCTGTACTTTCCTCTCAGTTTTTTTGAAACCCTCAAATTGGCCAGAAAAATAAAATTCTAGTCTTCATATAATGCATGTAAATAATATATTCTAAATAGTCCATGCAGATTCTCTCTGAGTTCTGTTGTTTCATAGCAGGAAAATGGACCAATAGGAAGTACTCCCACCAGTGTTCCCCAAATTCATTACTATAAGTTAGTACAGTTGATCTTCATGATCTGTTAAGATTATGATTATGATTGACAACAAACTTTTATTCCTACACTCATAAGGTATCAAGAGCTGTGCTTAAAGTCTTAAGTAAAATTTATTTTATTCGATCCCTGCACTGCATTTATGCGGTAGGTATTATTACCCTCATTTTACATTTGAGGAAACAGAAATATAAGTAACTTCCTCAAGTCTCAAGGATAGTAGATCCAAAGCTAAATCCAGACCTATTAGATAAGAAACCCTGCCCTTTTAAGCATAAGTCAAACAATTCCTTTCCCTTATTATCTCTAACATACAATGTTTGTGTTTAGTTCAGGTGTGTAATGACTCCTTATATCCTTTCAACATGATAAAAACTATATCTGACAATCTGCTAGGTGTATGGTATGTAATAGTGGTCCCACTTCACTGTCAAGATAGTGAAACTTCAATTTTATTTATTTCAGTCAACACCAGGAAGAAGAAACATTTGCCCATTTCTACACTCTGCCGTTTTCCCCAGAAGCCTGCCTTTCAAGTGAGACACGTTATGTTTGATTCCTACTTACAGCATGACGTTGATTAGATAACCATTAAAGGAATAAAATCCCTTCGATTTAAAATACTAACAACAGAAACAAAAATGGAAAAGGAGATAAAATGCTTTTTAATTAAATGCATTCATGAGCTGGCGATAAAGTGAAGAGTATTGAGGCCAAAATTAAAGTCAAAGTTTTGTGCCCAACAGAGTAAAAGGAGCACTAATGTTCTTAGACTTGTGGAGCTCAGGGGACACGAAACAAAGCCCAGGTCCTAGCCAGGCTAAGAAATCTAATGAAGCATTAATAAATACACTCGCACGAAGACTGAAGGACAACTACTTGTATTAATTTCTAGCTTTGAGTAGTAGGAGAAAAAAAATACTCGCCACTGGGAATTTGTGATCGCTGTTTTGCACGCATAAGAGTTTGGAGTCTGAATTAACTCTAGGTGGTCTGAGAAATCTTTAAGCTAAATATATTGCTGACAATGTTCCCAGACTGGAATAACTCCCACAAGTCTAACGCTTTCGTTTCTTTAAGAGATGATTAATGATTTAAAATAAGACTATAACATGGTATTATGTGATTTATAAAATAGTAGTAGTAAAATGAGAAATAATAGTACAAAAGATAAAAAGGAGAAAAGTATTTTATTATAAGAATTTTCCATTTTGTGGGAAAAAGCTATACTCTAATTTTAAAGTGGATTTAAAGTCACTGGAAGATACACTATGAAGTGTTAAACATGCATATTGTAAATGTTAAATTAATTATTAAAAACCACAAAGAAGTATGGTTAATAATTCCTCATTGGAGATAAAATGCAAGTCTAGTAATTTTAAAAAGGGACAGAAAAAGGGAGAAAGAGTAACAAAAAGAAACTAGGTAGCAAACTTGTAGACATGGATTCGTTTCTATTGATAAATTAATTACATGGTCTAAAAGTGACAATTGAAAGGCAGTGACTGTAAGACTGCATAAGAAAACAAGATTCTATATCATCTACAAAAAAATCTACATATCAGCTACAAAAAATCACTTAAATATAAAAACATAGATGAATAAATAGATGGAAAAATATACAGATAAATAATAAACATAAGAATGCTAGCATAGTTATCTGAATAACAGAAAAGTATACTTTACAATAAATCATCTTACCAGGAATAAAAATAGATATTTCTTAGTGATAAAAGGGCCATTTCATCAGGAAAACAGGACAAGCCTAATGTATAGGCACCAAAGAACAAAATTTCAAAATATTTGAAGTCACAGTCTGCCATGTACAAGGAGCTTAGAAGGAGCCACTTCATCCTACCAACAAGTGAAAAGCTAACACAATGAAAAATCAACAACTATTCTTAAATCCTTCAGAAAGGGGAGGTCACAGGGCAATTGGATTTCCCCCCTCCCTTTGGGGACACAGAAAGGCAGAGATACAGAGAATCACAGTTTACCGGACCCAGAAATTCACAATCAGAAACCTCTGTGAAAACCAGTGGGAGCAGGAAAACCTGGAAAGTAATTGATGAATTGCTGGAGGCTCAGTGTGGACAAGCCTGACAGAGAAAAATCCCTAGGTGACCTAGTTGTGAAGGTGGGGAGGGGGGCACACTTGTATTAGTTTTACCTCCAGGACCTCTACCACGTTCTCATAGTGAAGACAAGAGGAAAATATCCCATTAGGCTTTTGGCAGTGGGAAGGGTAAAGTAAACACCTTGCAATATACCAGAGCATTCTGTTTGTTATATCCCCCAGAAATCTATTTCACCAGTCCTAACTTATCTGGGGTTTTACAGACCCTAACGAGACTGAAGGAATAGAAATATCCCACTCCAGCTCCTTATAACTGTCCTATCATCTAAAGGGGTGGGGGAAAAAGAAAAACAACTGAGAAGGATTTGTGCAGTTCACAATTCAGGAACTCAGGCTCACTAAACGACTGAGACCTGCCAAAGGCCTATGGGAGGCTTCCTGTCACCCACACCTTACCACTACATCACTGAAGGTCTGTTTGCCTGTTACCCTGTGCATCATGTCTGCCTCTAAATAAAAAAGGAGAAGAAATATTAAAAGGCAAAAAATCCCCAAATTTGAAGAGCTAGAGCAAGCATCAGAACCAGACCCAGGTATAGCAGAGATGTTGGAATTATCAGACTGTGAAATTAATGAACTAAGATTAATATGCTAAGGGCTCCAATGGATAAAATAGACAATATGCAAGAACAGGTAAGTAATGTAAGCAGAGGTATATAAATTCTAAGAATCAAAAAGAAATGCTAGAAATTGAAACCACTGTAATGGAAATGAAAAATGTCTTTGATGGTCTAATTAGTAGACTGGATATGGCTGAGGAAAGAGTCTGTGAACTTAAGGATGTATCAATAGAAAGCTCCCAAACTGAAATACAAAGTGAAAAAAAGGACTGAACAAAAAAACCCAAATACCCTAGAACTGTGGGATAACTGCCAAAGCTATAACATATGTGTGTTACAAATACCAAAAGGAGAAGAAAAAGAAAAAGAAACAAACAAAAAAAATTGAAGAAATAATGACTGAGAATTATCCCTAATTACTGGCAGACACTAAACCACAGACCTATGAAGCTCAGAAAATACCAAGCAGGAAAATTCCTAAAAACTACACTAAGGCACCTCAGAGTCAAAGTCAAGGAAATGAAATATAATGAAAAAAACTCTTGAAAGAAATCAGAGGGTGTAAAATCCATACCTGTGGAGGATCAAAGATAGGAATTACATCTGAATTCCCCTTAGACACCATGCAAACAAGAGGAGAGGAGAGTGAGATATTTGGTTTTGAGTTCTGTACCTTTTAAAATTATCTTTCAAAAATCAAGAAGAAATAAGGACTTTGTTGGACAAACACTAAAGGATTGTTGCCAGTAGATATGCCTTGTAAGAAATGTTAAGAGAAGTTCTGTAGAAATTAGGAAAATGATACCGATCAGGAACTTGGATCTATACAAAATATCAGAGAAGCAAGTGAAACTAAAATAATTTTTATACTTATTCTTAGTCTATTTAACAGATAATTTTGTTCAAAATAAAAATATATTCAATTGGGTATGTGTGTTAGTGTATGTGTTTGAAGTGAATGCAGCAATGACAAGAGATAGAAGGGAAGAATTAGGAATATTTTTTCTTGTAAAGTACTTGTAGTACCCGTGAAACAGAAAAGTGTCATTTGAAAGTGAACTTGAATTAGTTGTAAAGGTAGAACACAGAGTATAAATGATGTGGCATTCTGGAAAAGGCAAAACTATGGAGACAGTAAAAAGATCAATGATTATGAAGGGCTAAGAGAAGAGAGGGATAAATAAGCAGAGAATAGAGTATTTTTAGGGCAGTGAAACTATTCCTCATGATAGTATAATGGCAGACACATTATATATTTGTCAAAATCCATTGAATATGTAACAACAAGAGTGAACCCTAATGCAAACTACGGACATTGGATGATGGTGATGTGTCAGTATAGGTTTGATTATAGCAAATGTACTACTCTGGTGCTGGATGTTTAGACTGACGTAGGGGTATAGGAGTGGTAGTGGGTGTGTAGTAGTTGAAGGGCGAATGGGAACCCTCCGGACTTTCTGCTCAATTTTGACATGGACCTAAAAAGTTCTATATACGTACATATGCGTGTGTATTTACATACATACATACACACATAATATCTTCAAAAATAAAATGAGAAATTAAAAACTTTAGCAATTATGGTTCACTATTTTAAAATGTTTCAGTTATGGACTTAAAAAGTAAACAGAAAATCATTAAGGACATAAATGATGTAATGAGCACTTTCAACCAACTTATCTGACAGAAACAGAGCACTCCACCCAGCAATAACAAGCACAAGGATTGTTCACTGAAATAAATCGCATATTAGATCATAGACAAGTTCTAAAAAACACATTTGAAAACAGTAAATTCATTTAGAGTAGTTTTTAATCACAACATAATTAAATTATAAATCAATAACAGGAAAATGGGCAGGAAAAAACCACACACATTTGAAAATTAAGCAATTTACTTCTAAACAATTAGTGAGTCAAAAAAGAAATCACAAAAGAAAAGAGAAAATATTGTAGACTGAGTTAAAATGAAAATATAACATCAAAATTTGGGGACAGACACATCTAAAGTCATGCTTAGAGGGAAATTGAGATCTTTAAACATTTATAGTGGAATAAAAATAAGGTTGAAAATCAATAATCTGGGCTTCCATCTTAAGAGGTTATGGAAGAAAGAAATCAAATTAAATAGGGAGGAAGAAAATAATAGGGCTAAAAGTAGAAATAAATTAAATAAAAAACAAGCAACAGAGAAAAGTCAATGAAACCAAAAGCTGGTCTTGGAAGGATCGATAAAATGACAATTCCCTAGCTAGACTGAATGAGAAAAAAGAAAAAGTCAAATTACTAATTGCGTTAGTCAGGTTCCCATAACAAAATATTGTAGACTGGGTGGCTTAAACAACAGAAATTCATTTCTCACAGTTCTAGAGGCTGGGAAGTCAAAGATCAAAGTGCCAGCTGATTTTCTCTGCTGAAGCCTCTCTTCCTGTTCTGCAGAAAGCAGAGAGAGAGAGTGAGCAAGCCCTATTACGCCTCTTCCCATTAGAGCTCTAATTCCATCATCAAGGGCCCACCTTCATGGCTTCTTCTAAGCCTAAGTACCTCTCAAAACACTCATCTCCAAATATTATCACATTTGGAGTTAAAGCTTCAACATATGAATTTTGGCAGGACCTGATACACTGCATAGCATCGATAGTCAAAATGAAAAGGTGATCCTCACTACAGAACTTACAAACATTTAAAGAATCTTAAAGGAATATTATGAATAACGTTATATTGCTCTATCAGGCAATTTAGATAAAATGCACAGATTTCTTGAATGACACAAATCGCCTTCATGAGATTCATGAGAAAATAGAAACCAGAATAACGTTACATTAAATGAATTGAGTTTACAATTAAAACCCTTCACATTAACATAAACTCTAGGCAGGGTGCAGTGGCTCACACCTGTAATCCCAGCACTCTGGGTGGATCACTTGACTTCAGGAGTTCCAGACCAGCTTAAGCAAGATGGAGACCCTGTCTCTACTAAAAATAGGAAAATTAGCCAGAGGTCATGATGGGTGCCTGTAGTCCCAGCTACTCGGGAGTCTGAGGCAAGAGAATCTCTTGAGCCGAAGAGGTTGAGGTTGCTGTGAGCTACGATGACGCCACGGCATTCTACCCAGGGCAACAGAGTGAGACTCTGTCTCAAAAATCAATCAATCAATCAAACTCATAGGGATAGAAGCATGGGAGTGAGTGTGGTGTGCCTGCACATGCATATGTGTGTGTGATACACGTTTTATATAAAAATGGTATATTTTTATATAAAAATGAATAAAGAAATTCTTCCTCTATTGAACCCTGGTTCTCATCTCGGGACATTCTTGCCCACTATTCTCAATAGCTCTTGACTCGAACATTCTTTCTTGTCTATTACCCTTCGGTTATATCTCCAGTGAGGATAGGAAGCGTGCCCTCTCTGGGGACACAATAGCGTGCATGACCTGCTTTGTGCTGGAGCAAGCTTGGAAGCCAGAAGGAAGTTTGTTTTAGCTTAGGCTTATGGGTTTATTTTTTGAATTTAATTTAATCAAAAATGTAGTAATTGCCAGATCTATTTGCTTTTGGTCAATTTCATACACCAGTAAGCATACTGGGAGTTTGTTCTTAGATATACTTCTCAAGACAAATTGTTTTATTATCTTCCAGTTTTCCTGCCCTTCTCTTTTAGTATTATGATGAATACCTTTAGGCTATGTGAAATAAAAGGTGGAAAGATCACATTCTTTATGTGATCTCTTTTGTAAGGCTGAATCTCTTTGTTCTCTGAGATGTTTTACTGAGCCTTTGATGCTCAAAGTATTTTTCAAACTTATCTCTTACTCTCTGAGGTCTAGGAACAATTCACCTTTTCCAAGCCTTGTAAACTCTAAATGTATAGTTGCTGTGTTTCTTCTCATTTCTGCTTATACTCCAGTCAATTCTTTTTTGAGTCAATCTATTTATTTTAATACTTCATCAAAGGTTGCCAATAGTGGCCAATATAAATAGCCTTATTATATCTAACTACTTCCTTTAGAGCAGTGGTACTTAACTAGAGGCATTTTCATCCTTCGTTGGACATTTGGCAATGTCTTGAGCTATTTCTGATTGCCATGACTAGAAAAGTATAACCAGCATCTAGTGGATAGAAACCAGGGATGCTGCTAAACTAAACATCCTGTAAGCACAGAACAGCCCCTATGACAAAGTATTAGTTGGTCCAAAATGTCAATTATGGTTCTGTTGAGAAACTCTAATCCAGAGATAGAGGCTTGGGAAGTACAGGTTGTGTATCTCTTATCTGAAATATTTGGAATCACATATGTTCTGATTTTTAATTTTATTCAGATTTTGGAATATTTTTGGTATATGACAAGATATCCTGGAAATGGAACCCAATTCTAAACATGAAGTTCATGTATGTTTCATAAACACCTTATACACATAGCTTGATGGCAATTTTATACTATATTTGTATTTATTTTGGTGCATCAAACAGCATTTTGACTGCTACCCATCACATGAGGGGAAGTGCAAAATTTTCCACTTGTAGAATCAGGTCAATGATTGGGATGTTTTGGATTTTGAAGCACTTTGAATTTTGGATTTTGGGATTGGGATGCTCAGCTTTTACATGGTCTGTCTTCTGATTTATGGGTAATAGTCATCAGAATAGGAAATGCTTTGCTATTTCATAATATGAGTTTCCATCTTTCCAACTTTTTCTAACTTTTGTTGCTGTCTAGTGCTAAGATAATGACATAAATCTTAGGACTTTGGTGACTTTAATACCTCATTTTCAGGTAACAGGATATTATATGTCCAGGATAGTGATAAAGCTATAGAAAGAAATTCTAGAAATTTACTCATTTAAACTATAACATATTAACATAAAAGCATAATGTGCCTGTTTATGGACTTTTAAGGCATGACTCAAAGACTGAATTTTTTTATTTCTCTGAGTATTTCAGTGTTTTCTACAGGGAAGGCAGATGAGGAAAGAAAGGGACAAACTGAAGAAGTACGTGAGAGGATTTGTAGACCTGAAATGGTATGTAAGATTCTCATTCATTTTCCGTGACCCGCCACATAACCTATTCTTGTTTTGTTTCTGATAGTAATTGAAATGTCTTTTATTTTAAGCTCTTTTACTTTCAAAAAAGAACTTGCATTTTCTTCATTGCAGAGATAACAAAACTTTCAAGAAAAGATGTCCATTAACAAAGAGGAAAATAAAATTGCCCATTCTTAGATGACTATGGTCAAATTTTGCATGAGACTCTTTCTACATTTTCATTCTTATTATCCCATAGTATATAATTTTTTAAGACATGTTAATTAATACCTTTGATCACTCCTCTATGAATTGCATCTTTTTAGGGACTCTAATTATCTCTACTCTGATTCATTTGTAGATTTCAAAACTGAATATTCAGAAGATAAATACTCAAAACTTCTGAGTTCCAGTCATCAATAGTCTCTTCTATGGAATCTTTATGTCAATAAAATTATTTTTTCCTGTTGACTCGAATGAAGTGGGTGCAAGGATTTATGAATTCCCAGGCCTATAAAGAAGCCAGAGCTACTGTGAAAGTACTTTGCCCAATTCACTTGACAATATGTTGTCACATCTGCAAATGATGAAGTGTCAAGTTTTCTAGAGGGGTCTGTCGAGAACCCACAAGAGCATCTCACGAAAGAACAAGCCAGCAGGGGGATATTTGCCCCTGAGAGGGCATTGGTTGAGAAAGCAAGATGATAACAGCATCATCTACTTAAAACAGACCACGTTCTCCTTCCCATTGACTTACTCACTTAATCAATAAATTTGGTTTTATCACACTTTCGTATGAAGAATAGATCACAACTATGGCCCAAGGTGAAGGAGGGTGGAGGGGGTGCTGGGAAGGGAGGGGGGAGGTTAGATGGAGGGAGGGTGAATGGTGGGATCACACCAATGGTGCATATTGCAAGGGTACATGTCAGATCTATTAAGTATGGAGTATAAATGTCTTAACACAATAATTAAATAAATGAGATGAGGGCTATATTAACCAGTGAGATTTAAGCATTCCAAATTGTATATGAAATCAGCATATTGTACCCCATAAATGCAGTAATGTATACATGATCTATGTGTTTATGATTTAATAATAAATAAATAAATAAATAAATAAAGTTGGTTTCAGCCAGCACCCTATGTGCTAGGCACCACTCTCAAATCTGAGGATACATCAGTGAGCAAAACAGATAAAGATACTTCCCTTCTTGGAGCTCATATTCTAATGGGAGTAAAACAGACACTAAATATAGCAAAATACTAAGTAATATAAGATGTTGAGAGATGGATTTAGCTAACAGGAGATTAATAATCATCTTGACTAGAATACATAGCCAGTTTTCGCTAGATGAAAACATGGAAGCAGAGAACAAACACTGCAAGAATATTTCTGAAAAGACAGGAGACAGGAGTCATGAAGTTAATGGAAATCTTCTATATTTCTTTAAAATAAGAGAGACTGTGGCTAGATTACAGTCTCACACCTGTAATCCTAGCACTTGGGGAAGCTGAGGCGGGTGATTGCTTGAGCTCTGGACTTTGAGACCAACCTAAGCAAAAGTGAGACTGGATCTCTACTAAAAAAAAAAAAAAAAGAAAGAAAGAAAATAGCCAGGCATTGTGGTGGGTATTCTCAGCTACTCAGAAGGCTGTGGCAAAAGGATCACTTAAGTCCAAATTCAAGGTTGCTGTGAGCCATGATGATGCCACAGCATTCTACCCAGGGCGACGGTGTGAGACTCTGTCTCAAAAATAAATAAATAAATAAAATAAGAGATGCTGTTTTTTGTTTATACACTAATGGAAAAGAGTTTGATTATACAGAAGAAAATTTGTCAATTTGTGTTATGTGGGTCCACAAGAAGTGAGAAGGTCTGTAGAATTCATGTAGGTAAGTTAAATTATCTTTCACTTCAGGTTTACTATGAAGCAAGCATGTCTATACTTGTTATTTACCAAATATGATAAGTATATTGTTTAATCTGCAAGTATATTCTATTAAATGACATCATGGGGACAATATTTCCCAAATTCAGTGTTCAGACAAATTATTCATCAGGATTTCAAGAAGTTTTAATTCCCTAATTGTAAAAAGTTCAGAAGTCCACTTCATTTTTTTTTTTGTACCTTAATGTGACTAACTTTAAAATGACAGCAAGCAAGAATAAAAATTTAAACAACCCATCCAAGATATCTTTTTGAATCTTGAGCATATGGTTTATCTGATCCTGCTTTTAGAAATCTAGCCCTCTGGTAAGCCTTCACACGCACTCACACTACCTCATTTTCTTTTCTTTGCAAATGGCACTGATCACGTGAAAGGAAAATAGCAAAGGTTATCCCACTCTGCAAATAAGGTAACTCATCTGATTCTAATAACCACGGTCTAATCTTGGCTCTTCCAATAATACTAAAATAATTGGAAACCACACCATGAACAAGTCTAAAAGCATCAAAGTGACATAAAACTAATTAATCACTATCAATTTAATATGTGCCCTATCCGTTCAACCAGCTCAGCTCCTCTTGACTTTACGGATGATATTCACTCAGCTCACTGTGCACATCAATTCTCCAGAAAGCAGAGTTCTGTCTCTCCTTCACTTACAAAAGTAGTTTAATATTGTGAACTCCTTCTATCATAATTTGACAGGTCAATCCCATCATCTTTCAGAGACTACCTCCTCCTCAAACACGTGTATGAATCAGAGCTGTGAATTTGCATTGCAGAGTTTTGAGAGAATTTCTAGGCTACATTTCTCTTGTAAAATTGTTCATCTCTCTCAAGATCACATTGGAACCTCTGGCATTTCTGTTTCTCATGAAGCACCATAGGGGAATGATAATTTTTCCCTTTCTTTGTGTGTTGGAGGTAGTAGTATGTATAAAAATTTAGCTAATCTATTTGTAAAACAGGACATGTCCATCATCCTCAATGCTAATACTTTTTTTTTTAATTTAACAGAGTCAAGTGCATTAATTTTCTTTCTGTATTGAATTTAAAAACCTTGGACTCTTTTTAAGAGTTGAAACAAGCCCACTATGTTATCTTAGGCAAGTTGCTTTAATGTTAAAAGCAGCTATTTATTTGTTCTTTTTTAATTTCAGAACAACATGAGGGTACAAATGACTTGGATACAATATTTGTGTCTGTTAAGTAAAGTTCCTGTTGTAGTTGTGCCCCACTCCAAGGAGGTGTGCCATATACCCTTGTGTTGTGCCATAGGGTGGGAGCACACCAAATCCAAGTAGCTATTTCTTATCCATTACAAGAGAAAAACAATACATTTACCTCTTGTAGTAAAGTACTTGAAGTATTTGGGTAAATGTTATCTATTATTCTTATTATTACTCAGTTATAAGACCTGAAATGTGTTACCAAGCACACCTGACCTATTCTGGTGGAGAAAATAATAAGAAAGATCTAGACCAGCTGCCCCAGGGTCACCATGTCTGCAGTAATGTATTCTGGGCTATGGGAGGGCTTGACAATTACAATGGAGTAAAATCACCTAGGTCATGAAATATCATAAATCTCATCAGCAGAGTAAGTATGATGCTTCAGGGTCATTCTCTCCTTTGGCATGTTTACTACCCTTGCAAAAGAAAGAACTCCTCATGACATTTGCACATTTATATAATATGGAGCTTATTTTCCCAGCCCAACATTCCCTGCATAAAGATTTTGAAATGTATACCTACCTTGAAAGTGGCAATTCCAGGGGCTCCTACTTTAAAAGGTCTGGGACTCTGACAGTTTCCATTGCAATCAGTGTATGACAGCAAGTTTCCATTAAAATTTTACAGTGACCCTGAACGGAATAGCAGGTTTTATTTTTGTCCCTCAGTTAAAAAAATATATGTATTTATTAAAAGTACAAGGTAAAAAATATGACATGATCCTTATGACATTGTTTTTAAAACACATGGTAGAAATAGTGCTAGCCCATTGGAAATATGTTTAAGCAATCACTATTTTTCAGGCCTTATGCCTAAAACTAGTGGGATGATTGATTATAGGAGATAATTCTATGAAAATATTCACACTACGTGTGTGGATTTATTTTCCAGCCCTCTGATTCCAAACTTGGTTGTAGGACTTACTTTTGCCTGTGAAATATTAATAGACATGATACAAACAGAGGCTTTGGAAGTGCTTATGTGGGGCTCAGTCTTTTGCACCCTTAACATCCCCTTGGGAAAATATGCTCACGAGTGACTGTTGGTCTCAGCAGGAGGAGGAGAGACAGGCAGAGCACAGCAGAGTTCCTCAGATAGCCCAGACTAATCAGCTATCTACGGATCCCCAATAATAAGTGATTATTATTTTAATCCACTGAGTTTTGATGCTGCATTTTTTGACATACAGCAGTAGTTGATTTAATAGTCACAACATATCACATTGTACCACGTAGCACCACTTGTGTTTGTTTTCATACTTAATTTCTTGAATATTTAGTTAAGTTCAACAAATATACCAAAGGATCATCATATGAAGTTATAAGAAATATAGCAAGTAAAAAGAGAACATGAAAAAACAGCTAGATGGCTCCCATTTCCTTTCTCTAGAACTCCTGTTTAAGACATTAAATGAAAAGAACAAATCACACCACCATGATGCTGTTTCACATGCTCTTTAGCAGGTACTATTGGGACCCTGCTCTAGTGTCCAATCCATCTCCCAAGTCCAGTTCAGTATGGGTCTAGGGTTATCCACAAGACCCAGTTCTGAGTAATAAAATGAAAAAATAGAAATATCGGTGTGGAGCTTCTAGGATACATTTTTTACATACAAAAGCTCTGGTACCACACACCTTCAGCCATGCCAATCTTTCCTAGAATGGAATACAAACACTGGCATGGTGTACAGAAGTGCAACATGCATTTATGTGACTCTACAAGAGAAAAATATTAAGAGATATACAGAAACAGAGGATTCACCATTACTGAGCTTCTGATCCAGTCCAGCCAGCACCCTGTTTTGCATGCTCCTAGGGATAGAGGAAAAATAACCACCTCCTTCCATCAGGACTGACGAGACCTCTTTATTACCTATATCACAATCACATTTCATAACAATCAAAAAGAGAAAATCAAGACATACCATACCACCGAGTCTCCATGTGAAGTGAATGAGTCTAGTTACTCTCTGTAACCAACATCAGTCTATACTATCTATCACTAGGAAATTTCTCACCATCTTTATTACCTGAAAATAAAAGTATTAATACTTGAATTAACTGGATTAATTTCTAAGTTTTTATTATATTCAAAGGAAGAAAAGATGCCTTTAATATCAAGGTCCATGCCCTCCATGAAAGAACAAAAGAAATGTGATTAAAGACAAAATGATTTTGAAAAGGTTATCCATATATCAAAAGCGCAAAATATCAATATGAAATAGTCAGTAAAATTTAGGCACTCTGTAAGATACAATTAACTTGTCTTCAGAGAATTACAGGTTCTCCTGTAAACCTAATTGCACACTATTTCTATGCCTTTCTTGTATTCACAGCAGAGATTAGGAAATCATTAGCTTAGTCATTAATTGGTAAAGATTTCTTTCCACCAGTGAATTTTTATTGAATATTAACACGTGATAACCCCACTTCGCATATCAACAGAAATGATGTGAAACTACGTAAACCCTGGAAATTCAGTGGCTATTGAAATCTACTGAAAAATTCCAAATCATGGATCCAATGCCTTGTTCAAATATGAAAATTATGTCCTTCCTTTTCATGATAGAAACATGAAAGTTGGAATTATAGCATTTATAAACCTCTGTCCAGGAATAGGGCACTAGAAAACCAACTTGATCCTTGATTTCTTTTCTCTGACTCACTGAAATAGCTGAGAATGGAAGTCACACATGTGATATATAGTTGATTGACACCATAAGGTTTTCATCTAAATGTGAAACCTAAATCTGGATATATTTGAAAATATTTATGGCATTTAGTCATGAGACTTGAATTCTGATAGAGAGAAAATAGAATACGTGATATAGCTAGATCATTCACCGAACAAGTTACCTCTGAAATTAGTTTGAATCACTAATACCAAAAAAGGGCAGTAAAGCCAATTTCGGCTTTACTCCTGTTGTAAAATAAAATCAAAAGCATCAAAATGAAAGCTCCTTTCATCAAAAATGTAATTTACAATCTATATTAGATATACAGAAAAAACAGATAGCAGCTAAAATAGACAGATCAGGCCAAAGGAAGGAGTTAAAGGCAAAAGGCTGCTAGCAATAGAAACAGAATGTAGGGCAGCCTGCAGCCCAGCCAGCATCGTGAAAATGTGAACACACACGCTTGGTAACCAACCTCCAGTCCCGATTCCCCTGAATGGTTGCTTTCTCTCCATTAATCTGCTAGAAAATGGAGTGTTTACTTGCCCCATGTCAGAGAGATATGGGATGAGTACCTACCCAAAGAAACCAGCTCTTTTCCTTTAAAGAGAGCAAGAAAATGGATGGCAGGGGAGAATAAAGAGGGAGAAAGGGAGGAACTCTAGTTCTCATTCTTACTTGATGTGCCTCCTAAATGACAACTGGGGAAAACAAATGCAAGAAGTTATTTTGTCTAGAATCTGTGCCCTTTATGAAATCCCACAGTGATTTAAAAAAGCCACCAAGGCAAGGGCAGGTGATACTGGTATTAGTAACAGGAACAGAGAATAACCCAGGCCTTTTTTTATTGATTCCAGAAAGCTGTTACTATTGCATTCCTAAAGTATGGTCTCTCCATGATCTCCCTTTCTGTGGATTCACACCCTTAAGGATACTGGTCCAAAAGGTCCCTCCTGTTTCTCCCAAGCCATAATAGCTCCACATCGAAGCTCTTCTTAAACATTAGAGCTTTTGACTGCCAGTTAAGAGGAGTTCTCCAGGGGAAAGAAGTTAGAAGAGAAAAAACAGGGATTTGGAGGATAGCTCTCCTTTCTTTTCTGCAATAATCCAAGGTTGTTGGATGAAGAAAAAACCCACGGGCTCACAGAGTGTTTAGTCAGGCAGACCAGAGTCTCCACAAGGAGACGCGTGGCTGAGGCCCAGTGTCATATGGCGCACTGAACACTTCTATTCACTTTTATCTGTCTCCCCAGCATTGGATTCTAGATGAGCAAACTCTCTATTCTTCTTGTAGACCCACTTGATCCTTTCTGATCTGGCACTCACTGGTCCCTAAGAAACCCCATCTCTCTTATTCTCCCCCCTGGCACACTGCAGGTGCAATCCTGTGACAAGACCAAGCATGCTTTCCTCCCAGAAAACTCCCAACCCAGGCTGACTTCAGAGCCCCTTTCTCTCTGCTTCATTACCATTTTTAATATGCGTCAATTAGAGCAACTTTACAGGTTGATTTACTACAGTATTTTTTTGAAAGACCATAAGCAACTTAAAGACAAAAACCCTAACTTGTTTGTTGCATTCAATCCCAAACAATGTGAAGATAACAGGTATTCCAGAACATCTAGTTTTCAGAGAACTAGGAGCAGGTTTTTCCTCTTTTTTTGTTATGCACAATGCCAGTTCCTTTTTTGGATGGGAAAAAAATGCTTGTTGTCCATTAAGTCCAACTGAAAGAGTCCATTCTTCACCCCTGACAACAACTTGGTAAGTTCTTCACCTGCTTTAAGATTATAGGAACAGATTTTTGGTAATAGTTTAGTATAATTTTCCAGATGATGGGTTACTGGGGACAGACTCTGACTTATCTATGTGTCTTTTTGTATTTAAATTGTATTTTTCATGAGCAAAAGAGTTGTGGTCCGGGGTCAGAAAAGCACCAAAAATCTTATTCCTATGGAAAAAGAAAAAAGATAAGAAGGTTGCAAGTAAAGAAGAGACAGAGCACCACAGCAGGTGGCTCAGTGATTTCTCAGAGGTGTTAGCAATGCCATTGGCTCTCTGCCTGCAAAACTGAGTCTCTAGCAGTGGATCTGACTGTGCAGAAAGGACAGCCTGAAAATGATCTGGCTTCAGCTTTAGTTCATTCAAATCAGTCAGTTCTCAGACTCCTAGATGCGGTACCCTGGGGGGAAACTGAGGCGGCATGGCACCCATCCGATTATTACTTCTATCATCACGAAGTCTGGTGAGAGTCACTTGGATTTCACCCACATTAACATTAATGTTTCCCAGTTGTGAAAAAAAAGGAAAAAAGGTTTTAATCATGTCCCCATTTACATCCTACAATATCCTCCTAGAAAGGCATAATTCTCATTCTCGCTCCCTCTCTCTCTCATTGAGTATCTGTTCCATTTCTTCATCTGGATGAAGAATTAGTACAGGAGAATGAATATTTTCCTTGAATCAAATACATTAAGTTCAAATAACTAATACTAAGCCAACACTTGGAGAAAGCAATTTCAAGAAAAGCTGAGGATTTTCTGAGCACAGATCTTCATTCTCATGGTGGAGACCAATGCTATAGCTCCACTGAATGAGTATCGATTTTCCCTAGGAAGAAGTTAGCGAGAAGAAGTGGTCACTCTGGTGGCGCCTGGCAGCAGTCCTCCGAATTTCAGTCCCTAAACAAAAATTAATCAAGATACCTCTGCAGCAGGGCAGGTTCCAAAGTCTTGCTGTAACTTTCCCAGATCATCCAGCACCAGTAGAAGTATCGAGAAAGCAGCTATCTCCCTAATGGCATGGCTAACTGACACATTTTTTAACTGAAATATGTTGCTAACTAGCACTTGACATCCCTCCCTCTTCCACCACCACCATGAGAATGATGACATACTTTCTGTCATAGGCAGTAACGACCTAATAAATATTGGTCTGACTATAAGTTACCAGCAAGGGGTTGAAATGGAGAGAAGAGCTTTCAATAAACAGTGAGAACAGTGCCCCCAAGTCCATTATTCAAGTTCCTTGTAGTTAACGCCTTAAAAATCCCCATCGTGATTTCACAGATTCCTTTCCTCCCGCGTGTCAGCAGAGCAGTGTGTGTGGGGGACAGATGGTCTCCCTGTACACACCCCATACTTAGTGCTGTGCCAAGCTTATGCTTCCTTCACTTTCTTCATGAAAACAGGCATGCTGAAAATATGTTTGCGGATGGCACAGAAATGCTGTGCACATTTAAGCCGTCATGTCAAAGCAGGAAAATTTCTGAGCCATAACAAGTAAAAACAAAAACCTCTGAAAAGTATTTTTTCCTCCACTGAGCAGTAGTCATTTCCATGCCCAAACATGGCGAGTCGCAAATGCATTGTGATGAGAGCCATC
Source organism: Perodicticus potto (assembly GCA_963574655.1). Lineage (NCBI taxonomy): Eukaryota > Metazoa > Chordata > Mammalia > Primates > Lorisidae > Perodicticus > Perodicticus potto. The sequence goes on from CAUYRH010078937.1 coordinate 17,532, forward strand.
CAAAGAAAAGGAGGGTTGGTTGTGATGGGCATCAAGACAGAAAATCTTAGAACAGGATCAGGCATCTCACACTGTAACAAAGGGTTGTCAATTCTTGTCAATTTCAGAAGGCAAAGCCTCTGCTTCCATGGGAATCACTAAAGAGAGAAGAAAACGAGTTGGCTTATTAAATGTCACCTACTTTTCCACTTCAGTGTCTGCACAGAAAATTGTAATTTGCCTCACTTTTGCTCGAATACTTTAAATGCTGTAAAGTACAATCCCATTAGGTAGTTTAGGTTCATGGATTAAGGAAAAATTATAGTTAATGAGGCAAATATTAAAATAATGACAGCCATTGAGTGTTATTCTATTATTTAGCTTTCCAAACCTAATCACCTCTAAGTCCACATGTAGGCTGCCTCCCTGTATTTTGGATTATTCTGAAGTTAGCAAGGAGAGTCTTTAAAAAAATTAGGCATCTTTATGCTCACATCCCCACACAGTAAATGGTCATTCATAGGAAGCATTTGGGCAAGACTTTGTATCATCAAATACACAAGGTGAGTTCCTTATTGGGGGTCATCCAACCCCGTGGGTAACTAACTTATCATAATAGTGTTGGAAGTGACTTTAGAAATCCATTAATTCACTTCTTCCCAACTACGATAACTCCTCCCACAGAATCACAAGCAGCAGGCTGTTCACCTATGCCTTTATAAATAACAATTTCAGAGACAGTCAACTTCCCATCAGTTTCAACACTTGACAAATACAAATTATTCTGTTATTTCAAGAAAATGGCCACTCATCTCTTTCTGGGACCCAAATCCTTTTTGAGCACTGCAAATATAAAGAGGAATAGTTTAAAAGTCTATTCCCTGAGGAACCACATAGCCTAGTTGGGGTTTTTAACAGACAATTTCAATGCAACCTGAGAATTTCTGTAAGAGAGGACATCTTATTTTGTTCATTTTTCATCATACTCTTTACTTTTCCTTACTACCTTTTCCACAAACTTTTAATTATATATTTATTAGTATAATTATCAGCTTAATTAAGCTCTACCCTGCTAACATTTAAGCATCAAGAGAGAGGGAATCAAATTTTTTTCTGTTCAACAGTCATCTCCAGAATGCAGAGAGGATCTTAAACACATACTAAATATTTGTTGAATAAATATGAACAATTGATTAATTTAAGAAGGGCGTTTTTGCCAAGTGAAACACATGGGATAATGATGTTTCAAGGCAGCATGTAGCATAGGAAGTGTGGAGATGGGAGGACAGAGCACTTTTCAGAGCTATGAACCTTTTGCCTTGGAAGGAACTTAGAGACACAAGAAAACCAAGAGGTAAGGCTGGATAGAAAAATGTTTGAGTTATGTAGAGCCTTTTATGATCTGCTAAGCAATTTGGACTTTTTTATTATTACAATGGGGATCAACTGGTAGACTTCAAGCAGGAGAGTAATATGGTCGGTTTATATAAGAGGGATTGGTCTGGCAAGATTTGGAGGGCCAAATTAGGAGGTTTAGTGTCATGGAGAAAGATGTGAAGGTTAAGAATAGCAGCCAGATGCAACAAGTAAGAATGATCCTATGAAGGAGGTGCACAGATTCATCACACCCTCCCAGACTTCTGGCTGGGGTGACCGGCAGAACACAATTGTGGTATAAAATACTGTGGGAAAAGAATTTTTTTTCTGTTTCTTGGGGAGGGTGTCCCTTTGAACTTCACTTTGAACATCTAGAGGGATGGCAATTATATAATTCTGAGTGCAGTGGAAAGATTTCTGCTACAGATGGGGTTTGGGGAGTGATCAATACAGAGATAATATCAAAATCCAAGCAAGAATGATGGCCCAGGGAAAGCATGTGTCAAATAAGAAAATAAGAGTGCTGGAGAATGAGAGACAGCAAGGAGACAATTACTGAAGAACTAAGAAGGAGCAACCTGAGAGCGACAGAAAACCAGAATTCTGCAGATTTCATGAAAGGAAACGATTTCTGAAGACAGAAAGCATGAGAGTGAGTGGGTCCTGTGCCAATATGGCAGAGGGGAAAGACAGACAACACCTGCAATGTCTTCATTCTCATATTTAAAATTTAGGTCAGAGATGATCTTGATAAGAGCCACTGGGAGAAGTGAGACAAGTAGAAGCCACAAAGTTGTCTTGTATTCCAGGGCCAGCTCTAGATAAATAAGTATCTTCTATTTATTATTCTGAATCAAGTTTTCCCTTCACATCAATGGTTAAGTATCTGGGGAGGAAGGAAGTGCAAATTTTATGAGTTTCAATGAAGAACTATAGTAAATATTTTATTTTGTTTCAACAAATATTTACCAAGCATCTGCTATGTGTCAAACTCTATGCTAGGTGTTAGAGATACAAAGATGAATAAGCCATAATCCCTGCCCCCAAGGGGCTCAAAATATATTTAGGGAGACACACAAACACACACTTCAATATGGTAAGTGCCATGGTAAAGGTATATATAAATGTTTGATAACACAATATGAAAGAGCTAGTTTTGCCTAAGGTAGTCAGGAATGGAGGTTACAGAGAAGAAAGGGCACTTTTAATGGGATCTTGAAGAACTTATAACGTAATGTAGCATAGCCCTATTTAGTACAGGGTGTATGTTTCGAAAATGAATGAACTTCTGAATGACTAGGCAACATAAGCTGTATTTGTAGCATGGTCCCCTGGGAACTTCTTACTGGGCATCATACTCTAAACCAGCTGTGGAATTCTCTTTAAATTCCCTCCAGTCACAACATGCTGTTCATACAGTAGGAGGTCAATCCAGTCAGGCTGCAGTGGGGTTTGTTTGTTTTAAGACAGAGTCTCACTATGTTGCCCTCGGTAGTGTGCTGTGGTGTCACAGCTCACAGCCACTTCAAACTCTTGGGCTTAAGTGAGTGGCTCTCTTGCCTCAGCGTCCTGAGTAGCTGGGACTACAGGCACCTGACACATGCCCAGCTATTGTTTTAGTGGCCGTTCTCATTACTACTTAGTACACCTGGGCTGGACTCAAATCTACCAGCCTTGGTGTATATGGCTCGTGCCCTAATCACTGAGCTACGGGCGCTGAGCCATGGCTGCAGTGGTGTATATGATGACCTTTGTAAAGTAAAAGTACTTCTTTGCATCCTTAACTGTTTGCTAGCCTTTGCTTTCTAATTCATTGACTATGACCTTCAATGTGTTTAGTAAACATGCAACTCTGTGGCATACTTCTTTCACAATTTTTCAGTGCTTTCAATACCTTCACTTATATTCATTTTGTTAGCTCTGAAGAGCCAAAGCTATTTGTCAAAGGATAAATTAATGAAAGGAAGAGAGACTAAAGAGGAGGAAACATAGATTTAAAAACAAAGCACCATGCAGCACCATTCATACGGATGCATCCTGCGAAAGTCTTTAGTGCTCACTGGCTCAGCTGAACGTCATCCACTGAAATGGCCAAGGCATCACAAGCATTAATACATTATAAAAAGGAGGGTGAGCACAAATGTGTAATATATTTCTGACATATGTATAAAGAGCACTATAATGAATCTGTGCTATATAGGGCAACATTAAGTACAAAATGCAGAAGAAAGAGGAAAAATAAATTCCAGCATATACAAGCATATGGAGTTATAAAAGCACATGCGTGATAAAAGATAAGATTAGAAAGGTTAAATTCTGTGTAGATTGTGAAATGCCACCTTATGTTGGACAAAGGAGTGTGGACTATATGATACAGCAAGAAACAGCCCTTAAATGTTAAGTAGAAAAGTGGCACAATCACTAACACTGATGGAAATATGGAGACAGTCAAGAGACAGCCAGAGAGACTAAGGGCAGAGGCACCGGTTGAGAGGCTATTACAGTGGGCCAGATGAGAGCCCTAAATACCTGAATAAAGCCAATAATGGCAGCAAGGAAAGAAGCTGGATGAGAAATCCCATCCCCAGGGAATAAGAGAGCTCCTCTACAAAAGCAAATGACAAGCCAAAGATTCCCTGTTGCATTTCAAGGGGACAATCTTCTTCCCAAACAAAAACAAAGAAGGCCCAGAGAGAAGCTCAGTCATAGAGCAAGTCCAGAGAGCTCCAATGCTGGATTACAGCAGCAGTCCCCATCAAGTAAGCTCTGGCTCCCCTCTCTTCCATCCCAGGGCCCATCCACAAGCAGGAGTCCACTCTGGAGAACCCAGAGGCAACTTACAGAGTCCAGGAGGAAGACAGGAACCTCTATATTCTGTTCTAAGGAAAAAAGAGTATAGATTTGGATGTGCAATGGGAGAATGATGAAGTTGTTTTAGGAGTAATTCTTCAGCCCCTCTTTGTTCATATAAAGCAAGCACCACCAAGCTTAAGAAATAAATTATTAATAATATAGCTCCAGTCCCCTGAGTTCCCTCCCTCTTTTCAATTCCTGCTCTCCACCATATATAATCACCATGCTGAATTCAGTGTTCGCCATTCATACACATTGCTTTTTATTTTACTCTCTCTGTATTAATTAAAATACAGTAGAGCCTCTGTAAGTTGACCATACAAGGAACTGTAACAGACCGTCAATGTATGGAGGTGGTCAACAGAAGGAACTAGGCCTATTGTCCCGATATGTACATGTGGTGCACGCCCAGTCTGTGAAAATTAGGTCAACTTAATGGGGTGGTCAGTATAGGAAGGTGGTCAACTGTGGAGGTTCTACTGTATAGAACATTCCACTAAGTTCTGGCACATGGGCATGAGTATAACTTCCCCTTTTTGTCTTCACAAAGAGAAGGTGCCCTCATTCCAACTTGTAACGCTTTCTAACAACTTTCTGATATAGCTGCTTCTTTGGACCACACGGCAGAACAACAAGAAAGGGAAGAGCTTGGATTCTCATGTGTCCCTGCAAAACACATCAATCTTCCCCAGACTTTCCTCCATCAGGTTTTTATGAAGGAAAGAGGGATCTACTTCCATGTTTCCCACATCTCTGTGATTTTGGATCTTAATTTTCTACCCAATCCTTCCTAACAATTATAAAATTTGTTTTCTATACAAGGATATGCCCTACAATAACCTCCAAAATATATAATAAGCACAAGATAATAAACTCTAAAATATATGATAATCAGAAGATTTTAGCAGCCAAGTCTAAAAACAGTGAGGATCCTTTTGCTATACCACAAAAAAAAAAATTTAAAAAAAAGAAAGAAAAGTAAGAAAACCCTAGTTATTCAAACTTTACCTTGGAAGGCAGACCATATCATCAAGGATACCACAGGGGGGAAATGTAGGCTGTTTTAGTCTTTTGTGTTGCTATGAGAAGATACCTGAGACTGCAAAAGTTATTTTAAAGGAAAAATAGATTTTTTTTTCTTATAGTTCTGGAGGCTGAGAAGTCCAAGACCGAGGGTCCACCTCTGGTGAGGGCCTACTTGTGTCATAACATGGAAGAGAGAGAGACAGTGAGAGAGTGTGTGAGAGGCCCAGATTTGCAAAACCATTTTCATGTCAATAACCCCCGTCCCAAGGTAATGTTAATCACCTCTTAAAGATCTCACCTCTCAAGACTATTGCCCTGGGGATTCAGTTTCTAATACATGAACCTTTGGGGGCACATTTGAACCATAGGATAGGCAGAATTCAAAATGCTGATGTTCACTGAATATTTCCTGTCACTTTCAGCAGAGCTCTGTAAAAGAGAGATGAATTTAGTCGAGAGTGATCTAGTCTATAAGTACAGATAAAGAAGACTAGAGCTCTGAAAAAACAAAGAAGCACTTCTGCCTGTGGCCTACAGTAGAAATAGACTTGGAATCTGGCTATGAATATCCTCGTGTGGTTATAAAAGCCAGATACTGTTTGTTTTCCACACATAAGCTATTCTAGATGATAGAATCAAAGCTAAGAGGTACGCGGCTTGTAAATTGACTTCCAACTTCTCTAATCTTTGAAACAACTACTTGTTATGGCAACAACAATGTTGTTTACATTACATGTAAGAATCCAAAATAATCTTACAAAAGCTCCTAGGATATCTTCACTATTTCTGTATATATAAGGGGAAAATTTCAAATAAAAAGTAAAAAAACCAAATCAATAATTTGGAGAGTAATTCATTTGGTTTTATTCTGTGTAATATTAATGTATTTAACATTTTATTCTCACTAAAAAGCTTGCTTTATTGATGCATTGTGTTTGAAGCCCAGCAGTATAAATTGTAACATTTCACAATACCTAAACTCTGATGGAATTATTAAAGTGTCATAACAAGTCAAGTAGAAAAATCATAGAGAGACTATTAACAATTTAATAGTTCTAGTTCATGTGGGAATGCTAATCCCATTGAAGTACCGAAGTTATGGTTATTATGATTAAGAACATATAAGAAGAGAAATGGAAAATGTAAAATTCATATTAAAAGTATGATATAAAATACAATTATTATAAATTGACAGTGAGTCATGCAGTAAAATTTAAGCTAACTTTCCTAGGAAACTATTACCTTGTGGGTCTGAACATTTATACAGAGATTTGTCCCACAGGGAGTGTACTCAACCCTCTCATTTTGATCAACCTTATAAAAACAAGGTTTCTAAAAGATGGAAAAAGCAGTGTTAATGATTCTTCTAGATACCCCGTAATTTTTTGTCTACCATTTTTGGGAGCCTCTCCCCTGCCTTCCCTTTGATTCTAATCCCAAAGGCCAGCACCGTCTTTGGCAGGACTTCTCATGTAACTGGAAGAGCTTTGCCCACATATACAGAAAGCAAAATTTTCAGGGAGTTATTGGCTATGGTGGAAGCCCATAGCCAAGGACTCACCTGTGTGGCTGATGATAGCTCAGCTCCCTTCCTCCCCTGCTCTGCAATGCAATGGACCAACTCTGGGGCATAACTTATATTTCAAAGATCTGAGAGGCAGAAGCAACCACCCACAGTCCTGGAACTGACATTCCCTGCTTGCCTGGCTACTTCCCTCTTCCTATTCTTTTCCAACCTCCTACTTTGCCTATTTCTCCTGGAAGCATTTTCTCAGTCAATCATTTGTACAAGAATCTGAGTTTCAGGGATGAAATGGCTTATAAGTGGACTTACCTTAGACAACAACAAAAAAGTAAAGTCTGAGAGTAGGACTATATTAGTTAGGTTATATGAGTTTTAACACTACAACAATATTGTCAATTTTAAATTATTAATTCAAGAAGAACCAAGGGACTAGCTGAACTGATATTAAAGCACTTTTAGGAAAAATGATTATAGAACGGAATAAAAAAGATTTGCAGGAAACTGTATATTACAGCCTTTAAGTAAACAGCCATTTCCATTAGAAAGTAACTAGATGCTTTCAGCTATATGTTAGTAACTTATTCCTAAGCAAAGTTATATTTTAAACGGTAGCACAGATGTGGCAGTTACTGCTGTACCCTACAAAGCAGTATGTGGTGATCAGGTACCTCTAAAGCAGGGTTTATTTGTCAAATCCATGCTATAGACCTTCAAGTCCAGATAATTCTTTTTTTTTTTAATTTTTATTTTTTGAGAAAGAGTCTCCTCCTTTTGCCCAGGCTAAAATGCTGTGGTCTTGGCCTTATAGCATTTGAGAGTTAGGCACCTGTTAAGGTGAGCACTCGGCTTCACAGCAACCTCAACCTTATAGTCTCAAGCAACCCTCCTGCCTCAGCCTCCTGAGTAGCTGGGACTACAGGCACCCACCACAATGTCTGGCTAATTTTTTCCTATTTTTAGTAGAGACCTGGTCTCACTCTTGGTCAGACTGGTCTTAAACTCCTGAGCTACAAGGATCCTCCCAGTTCAGGCTTCCAGAATGCTAGGATTATAGGTGTGAGCCACCGCACCTGGCCAAGGCTAGATTATTATTTGTTGTTGAGAGGTGCATAACAGAGTACTTAGTAACATCCTGACTTCTACCTACTGGATATCAATAGCAACTCCCTCTTTAGTCATGACAACCAGAAATGACTCCAGACCTTACCGAATGTCCCCTGGAAGCAGAAATCACTATTATAAATCAAGTGATCTGCTTTCTCAAGGAGATTAATCCACCACCTCATTTATGATGAGTAATCTAATTATATATACATATATATGCAATATATATAAAGTAAAAAACATAAACTTAATATTTTTGTTTTGATTTATATTACCTTTTAAGTGCCTTTTAAAAGAAAATCATATGGAGCACAATAATTTTTGTATTTTATTCAATCACAAAACCAGATAATCTTTTTGAGAAATCCCAACAATGGCAAAACTAGCTCACAGAGAATTAAAGAACGACTCATATAGAGATAATTGTGCTTTTTTTCAGGTAGAACTTTTGTCCATATATATTCAAATTATGGCCATAAGAACATAAATATTTGCCTATACTTATGTGGACAGAATTCCTAACAAGTAGTCTTTACAGATACAGATTAGACACAACGTTGTTCTACATAGTCTATAAAATGTTGTATAGTATATGAACAATGTCTTTTATTAATAATGTGATCAGATTTTTCAGGAGAAAGGCAGAAGATATTGTAGTTAATTGTTTTATATCTAAAGTCTATACCATTAAAATAATATCAACTCATAGCCAGGTGTTGTGGCAGGCGCCTGTAGTCCCAGCTACTCAGGAGGCTGAGGCAAGAGAATCACCTAAGCCCAGGAATTGGAGATTGCTGTGAGCTGTGATGCTATAGTACTCAATAAAGGGCAATAAAATGAGACTCTGTCTCTAAAATAAAACAAAACAAAACAATATCAACCCAAAGAGGTAAGGCTGTATAAAATAGAATCGGTGTATATGTAGCCTTCTCTCATTCAAGGATTTATCAGTGAGTTGAATGAAAATCTAGAAAGCATGCTTCTCAAGTTGGTAGATGAAAAAGTTTAAAGAAATTTAGACATATTGGGTAGTAGAAAAAAGGTTAAAAACCTGAAAAATATATATTGAATTTAACAAAATCAAAAGAAAAGAATAAAGAACTCAATATGTTATCTGCAAGCTTAAAGTCACTATTCCTCTTCCTATTTTGCTCCAGCAAGAGCAGGATCTATTCACACAACTCCTCTACGGCAGCCAGTTAATCAACAGGTTCTCCAGCCTTCTTTGGGAGCAAGGCTGGGATACATGAGCTCCACTCCAGGAGTGGTAGAGCTGCCCAGATTGAGGCCTCATCACTTCTCCTCTCTGTAACATGGGCCTAACTCCTCTTCTTCTAATGGTGCCCACTTCCAAATCATCCCAGCATGGAAGCCAGAGTGCACTCATGAAAACACACATTTCTGTCTCTTGCTGAAAACCCAGATATGGTTCCCTCTAACCAAGAGGACAGTCCTATAACAACTGCTCTCCTTGCTTCTGCAGGCTCTCCTGTCACTTCGGTCTTATCCTTACTCTCTGGTAATATTAAATTATTCACAGTTTTACCATACAGATATCATGGTATTTCTTGCCTTCATGAGTTCACTCAGGTAGCTTTCTCCATTGATAATGCCCATCCCAAATTTACGCATGGCGCTAAGCCTTATTTATTCTTCCTGATTCAATCGATGCATGATTTCCTCCAGGAAGCTGCTCTTCACTCCTTAGGTCAGGCTAATGTTCCTGCAGCAACCTGCACGTGGTGTTCAGGGAAGAAAGATAGACATTCTCTTTCTCCATTCCCTCTCTTTATACTCTTGCCCATAACTGGGTCAGAGCTGAGGGCCAAGATTATGTTATTATACATTGTAGGAGTGGGTAATGGTTTTAAATGTACTAAGGAGAGTTTGTTTTTAAACTTTATTCAAATTAATATGTGGGTACAATGTTTATGTTACATTGTTCTCACTTCCAGGGTAAAGTTCCATTTGTAGAAGAGCACCTCTCCCCGGGGCATGTTATGCACCCTCACAATGGGCACATTAGGTGAGATCCCTTCTTATGCCCTCCCTCCTTCTGTCAAACATCCCCACCCCAACCCCTATTAGTACGGAGTACATTGGATATTTATTTTTCCATTCTTGTGATACTTTACTAAGAAGAATGTATTTCAACTCCATCCAGGTAAATGTGAAAGATGTAAAGTCTCTTTTTAAATGACTGAATATTATTCTATACCACAGTTTGTCGATCCAGTCTTGGTTGCTTCCAAGACTTGGCAATTATGAATTAAGCCTCAGTAAACATTCTAGTGTAAATGTCTTTGTAGTAAAATGACTTTTGTTCTTCTGGGTAGATACCTAATAATGGGATTGCAGGGTCAAATGGAAGGTCCACTCTTAGATCTTTGAGGGTTCTCCATACTTCTCTCCAAAAGGGCTATATTAGTTTGCAAATCCTCCAGCAGTTTAGAAGTGTTGTCTTTGCTCCACATCCACACCAGCATCTGGTGTTTGGGGACCTTGTGGTGTGGGCTAATTTTGCTTTGGTTAGGTCGTATCTTAGAGTGGTTTTGATTTGCATTTCTCTGATGATGAAAGATGAGGAGCATTCTTTCATGTGTTTGTTTTGGCCATTTGTCAGACATCCTTGGAGAAGTTTCTGTTCAAATCTTTTGCCCACCTATAGAGAGGGTTGTTTGCACTTTTCTTAATGTTAAAATGAAGGAGAAACTGAGGAAAGTTCTTAATACTTGTAGTCTTTATCAGTTTATTGGTGCTGCCATAACAAAACACCACAGATTGGGTGGCTTTAACAACAAAAATTTATTTTCCCAAACTTCTGAAAGCCATAAGTCCAAAATCAAGGTGTCAGTGGGTTGAATTTCTTCTGAGACCTCTGACCTTGGCCTTGAAGATGTTCATCTTTTTTGCCATATCCTGACAAGGTCTCTCCTTTGTGCTTCTTCACCTCACTGAGGAGTTGAATTTCCATTCTGAGTGTTCCATGTATACACATTACATAAATACAATTCTTTCCTTTTCTTCCTACAAATCACTCTGCCTCAGGTCAGCAATTCTTCAGTGAACCTCAGGGAGAGGAGAGCCTTGCGCCTTACAGTCAACACGTGATCAGGATCGTCAAAGCCACTCTACTGTCCTGCAGCCTGGCAGTGAGGGAACCGAGGACCTGATGAAGCCAGCAGAATAGTAAGAATATCCTACGACCAGGCTCCTGACCTCTCTCTCTACAATCCAGTTCAGTAGACACTGTTTTGATTAATGCAAGAAAAAAGATTTGGTGACTCATCTTGGCACAGGGACTCTGATGTACTTTTAGTACTATGATATGTCCACATATTGTTTGATCCTTTTCCTCCTGGAAATGGCCATCCCCAATGTGCATGTCCTTCTGTGTTGTTCATGAAGAGGGATCCTAGACAAATTTTCTCGTCTTGTTGTATGTTCTTGAGAGGTTGTCTTGTGAGCACACAGAGACTTGTCTAGGGGCTTGGATTTTCTCTCGGCTTTAGGACATCAATTGGTGCCCTGTTTCCTCTGAGACCCAGTGAGGGTGTGCACATGTACGAGATAAGTGGAACTGCATTTGGTGCTCAGTATAAAAATGGCTGAGAACTCAAGATTTTGTTTTTGGTTCCAAACATGTACACTCTCACGAGTGTTTGTCATGAAAAGTCTCATTCATAGGTGGCTTTTGTGTATTCAACCTTGGTTACTACCTTAGCTTTTTTTCCGGGGAAATGAGGAAATCTTTGCAATTATTTCTTTTCTAAAGAGGTTATTGGATTAAGTTGCTTTGGAATAAGTACATCAGTGAAAATCAGTGGTCAAAATAGAGATCCTCTAAGTTAGAAATAATTCTAAATTTTTGAAAATATATTTTAGATCTCTTATTTTAAACAATTAACTTATTTGTATTAATAGAATAACTGGATTAAGGAAGGCCACCTAATAGCCTTAAAAAGTGAAATCTGACTTAAAAGACAAAAATCTGCTCCTACAGGAATAGCTGCCCCTGTGGAAATAGCAATAAAAGCCAGTTAACCTTGTGGCCTGGTGGTTAAAGTTCTGTACTTCTATGTCAGCAGCTGCTGTTTGATTCTAGTAAGGGTGTAAGTCTACCTTGGTTTGGTATTTGTGTGAATTTTGACATATACTGATCCTTTCCTTTCCATAGACAGCTTTTCGTTTCTCTTTTCTTCCACTTGTGGGAGGCACATAGGGCTTTGGGGTTTTTGGGTGTAAATGGTCAGGTGGGAAGCTGAGACCCTAGAAATATGGCTGGATAGAAATGTGTGCTATACCTTTTTTTGAGCTGTTTTTGTAGTGCTTCTGGAATTTGGAATAACTGTTTTCCACTCCTTTGGAGACACTGTTTACTACACCTTTTGGTTAATTATAAACCTTAGTTAAGGGTTATTGGTTGCACTTGGAAGTGGAGCTGTGGTTAAAAAGTTCAAAAGTACCAGCTGTTGGTATTGGCTGAAATCTGTTCCCATTTGTCTTTATTGCCCCCTACACGCTCCTTCTGTACCACGTGACAAACCCAGAGGACACCTCTAATGACTCAGTTCCCTTAAGGAACTCAGAGGGAAGGTGCTGCTCATCCCTTTTCATGGGTCTTCCATTTTCCTTAGAGAGTCTTGAACTGATTCCCCCACAGATATAAAACTCTGCTCTGTTTTGTAATATGTTACCTCTGATTTGAGGGGATACCAGAAGTTACTTTGTATTGTGAACAATACCACTTGGTTATGGCTAGGCAAGAATGGCGATCTTAGAAGCAACTAAATACACACCTGAAGGCTTTTCTTTTTCTTGGATAGGAAAGAGTGTGATTTAAACACTTAGAGAAAAGTCTTTGTAAGGAAATGTATTATAGAAGCCCTGCATGGTTGGTCTCACGGTGGTCCCATGGTGTCCGGAGACTCAGAGCTAACTAGCTAAATGGAAGTGGTCTCCTTATAAAGTCCTGTGATGAATTCCTGTCATGTCATGTGGGCTTGGCATCCATGTAGTCCCCTAATACACCCCAAACTGCTTCTTGACGGGGCTTGGATTTTCTCCGGGCTTTAAGACATCAGTTGGTGCCCTGTTTCCTGAGACTCAGGGAGGGCATGGACCAGATATAAGACAAGTGGAACTTTATTTGTTGTTTTGAATGACATGGTTTAAATCCAGCTGTCTTTTAGACTGATTTGCCAGTCTCCTGGCTAGAGTTTTGATATGAAGCCTGTAAGGTCCTTGCGTGACTTTATGTGTGCACATGCGTATCCCTTTGTCTGTTGTGGAGGGACCAAATTTAATTTAGCATTCTTTTTCTAACCATACTCGTCTTGAAACCACCTTTCCAGAATTGTTAAGGTGTACAAGGTGAGAACTAGAGTAAGGGCCCCAAAATCTGTGAAGGATGAGGCCTAGCTTTAATAACCATGATTATCAACTACTGTCCCTTCATTTGCTTGATAATATATCACTGTCCTCTTGTTTGCTTCTATAATTGCTACTCTAGAGGGCACAGTTGGTAGTTACAAAGCTTCTTAACTTTTCGTCATACCAAACGTCACCTGTTTGGAACCCAGGGGTAGTTTTTGAGACATCTTCCAGGTCCTGCATTCCAGGGGATTGACTGACCTACTCAGACCAAGGAACTGACTCAGCTGGCCTTGGATCCCCCCACACAAGGGAATGTATGCCAGTGAATTGGCTGACCCACCACGACAGGGCCCCTAGCAAAGGGCTGCTGATTCCACACTGACAACAATTAACCCTCTGCCTACCAAATTGTCTTTAAAAACTCTATCTCCCCTAAAACTCAGGGAGGCAGATTAGAGAAATTTCTCCTGTCTCCCCACTTAGTGCGATGCACAACAAAGTCTTCCTCTGCTGTAAACCCTGCTATCTCTGGATACTAGCTTCCCCTTGAACAGCAGGCCAATGAACCTGGCCGGGCAGCAACAGTCTGGAAAGTTTATATTATCTCAGCTAAACATTTTAAGGTCATAAATCCGTTGTTTCTGTGATTTTTAAAAAGTACTTCTTGTCTATGAATTTATGCCTTTAAATTTGAGACTTTAGGCTTGGGTGAGGCCTTAAAAAAAAAAAAAAAAAACTAGCTTGTCTTTCCTGACTTAACTGGGCCTCTTGGCCATGCTAAAAAAAATTAGATATTCCAGATATTTTCTTTTGTCCTGGGCTCTATATATGACACATAATTAAAATTGCTTACATCACAGATTTTTCACTGAAAATTATAGTTACTAAGAGCTAACCCTGTAATTAATATATGTATTTAAAACTAGTAGACATAAGAGAAATAATTATACATACAAACTATATATTAAAAAGATTTATTTCTCGTAAAAAAGGTTATGAGAAGAAAAGATAGGTGGTTTTATTAGACAAATAATTTTACTTAATTTAAAGGTTTGAAAAATTGCTTTAAATTAAATAAAAATTAACAATATAGATAAAACTATGGATACAAAAGTTGGGAAAAATGGCAAGAATTATAAATGATTATAGAAATATTACCTGTTGGTGATATTAAGTTTAAATAGATTGTTAGAAGGTTTCATTAAAATTGACTTTACCCCATGATTGCATTAATGTACACAGCTATGATTCAATAAAAAAAAGAAAAAATAAATAACAATATAGGAAAATTGGCTTTAACGGGCAGCACCTGTGGCTCAGTGGATAGGGTGCTGGCCCCATATACCAAGAATGGTGGGTTTGAACCCAGCTCTGGCCAAACTGCAACAAAAAAAATAGCGGGCTTTGTGGTGGGTGCCTACAGTCCCAGCTACTGGGAGTCTGAGGCAAGAGAATTGCCTAAGCCCCCAAGTTGGAGGTTGCTGTGAGCTGTGATGTCACAGCACTCTACTGAGAGAGAGGAAATGAGACTCTGTCTCTACAAAAATAAATAAATAAATAAAATTGGCTTTAACATTAATAATACACCAAAGGAAAAGTAAAATCTAATTTTGTCTTTGAAACAGGATTTTCATGTAAAATTAATAAAGATAGTAAAAGGGTTTTGTTTATTTCTTACATAAGCAAAAAAAAAAAAAAAAGATGGGAGAAAGAGAGACAGAGTCAATTTGTCTCTTTATTCGCTTGTATTTCCATTTATTTTTATTAGGTCTTATGTTTATTTGGAAAACTAAGCCTCCTCTCAACCACACAGTAAAGTTTTTGTCTTTTAAAATCTTTAAATTGGGGGCCATACCCAGTGGCTCATACCTATAATCCCAGCACTCTGGGAGGCCTAGGTGGGTAGATTGCCTGAGCTCAGGCGTTCAGGACCAGCCTGAGCAAGAGAGAGACCACATTTCTAAAAACTAGCCAGGCATGTGGCGGGCACATATAGTTCCAGCTACTTGGGAAGATGAGGCAAGAGGATCACTTGAGCCCAAGAGTTTGAGGTTGCTGTGAGCTATGATGCCATAACACTCTACCCAGGGCAACAAAGTGAGACTCTGTCTCAAAATAAATAAATAAATAAAGTTAAATAAATAAATAAATAAAATCTTTGCCTGAATTGTCACTTTGCCTGTATCAATGACTATTAGTTTATGTTCATTTGTGATCCTGTTTTGTGAATAACAAGTGTTTTAAAGCTTTGATATTTGACGAATTTCCAAAATCAGAATTCTAAATTCAGAATTTTTGCCCTCAAATTAGTTTTTCATTAAATATTAGATCTACTAAAAGTCTGAGGGAGACCCATTCTGCTTATTTGGTACTACACTGTCAATTAAGAAGTGGTGTTTAGCTTTGAGGGGGGGTCATATTTATATGAACATGTTGTTAATATGTGTTCCAAAATTGTATGAGATTTTTAAAATTCTGATATGTCTTGGTAATAATTATAGTTACTATGTTAAAGTGTTGTGTTCCAAAGAAATAACTAGATTTATTTGTCATTTGTCTCCTTAACCTGGCTAGTCTAAGATTTCTTCTTATCGGCAAGTATTATTTTACTTTGGTTCTTCTCAAAAAGTATTTTTTTAATTAGCCACAGCCTAAAATTTGCCTCTTCAAGGAAAGTCATGGAAAGAACTGACAAGTACTCTTGAATACAGGTTTCTGGAAACTTTGGAGAAAATACCATTTAAACTAGAAAAGCTCCCAAGACTTTAATTAAAAAGCTGATGCATTTGTAAGGATTGCTAGCCAAACCTCAAACAGAACAAAAATTAATTACATGGGACTTAACTAAATTATTTATAACTTTTTTTGTAACATTACTGATTCTTTTTTCTTTTGATTTTTCCTTCTTTTGACCTATTTATAGCTTCCGAGAAATTGGTGAAGTATATTTTTTGTGAGCAATTCGAAGCATTTGCTTTTCTCTTTACTTGATTTCTCCAGAACTTGGAAATATAATTATTTGCATAGGTTCTATAAAAATCTATTTTCTTTTTTAACAGGACACAATGGAAGACATTCATTTTACTAAGGCTTTGACTGGAATGGCATATTTTCAGATATGCCCAAATTATTTGAAGAATTAGGGTTATTTTATAAGGTCAAAAAAGCCCTAGAGCCCAGGACCTCCTCTGTAACATTTCCTGATCTGTTATGAGAAAGAGTGGCACTTTCTGACAGGTCCAGGAACCCCAAGTTACTTTGGGACCTCAAGAGAAGAATTTACCCAGTTCACACAAGTATCTGTCTATAGGGACAGATAAATCCTTGCCATGGCTCAAGAAGCTTTTCTGACTCAACATTTCTGATGTAAAATTTGCAGCCAAACAAATTTTTAAAAAAGAAAACCATTACATGGCAAATAATTATTCTTGTTACGCTTTATGCAAATGATTGAGCCAAGTATAATGAGACTAAAAGTTATTTCACAAATAAATTTGCCCTACCGGGATTTGTCTTTAGTAGAAATGGAAACCTGGAGAGGGAACGTTACGTGTTAGAAGAAATTACAGTAAACACATCATTAGATTCTAGCCTGGTCCACTGTTTCTGAGTTTTTGCTATTTACCTACAACTTGGACTGAACACTAAACACTTGGCTACAAGTCACCAAAGAACATTTTCAAATTATTTTTCCATTTTACTAATTTGGACTCAATGACATTGCCACAACCTTCTTTCTGAAGTCTTGCGAACATACCTTGTGACATAGAAACTCTAGGAGGAAAAAATCTGTCCGATCCCTGCTGCCTCCTTGCACTTAACCGAAGAAGCTTCCAGTTTAACGTCTAGACACAGCTGGATGCCCTACAGACTCTAAGGAAACTGCTCTGTGAATGGTTCCAAATACTGACCTTCGTTTTCTTCTGTTGGAATGTTCAGCTGCAATGCCAGCTCCTGGACTGGGACACAGATGTTTCTCCGAACTGATCTATTCACAGGACCCAGAGACTGCCTAAGGGAGGGAGATACGGGCCAATGTGTTTCAATTTGCTCATTTCCATTTATCCCAATTGGAGTTTTTTCCCTTACTTCGTTGTCTATCTCTGTCTATCAATCTCCAGCCCAAATTTCTCCAAAGCTATCAGCTTGGCTTTTAATATATAAAACTTTTTGGTTTCAAAGTGAGGACAGAAGGGAATGAGAGATATTTTACCCTTCAATATGGCAACTGGGCTTGCCGGACGGACTGAAGAAGCCTCAAGTTCTCTCTGACTCCCACCCTCCCCCTATACAGCTGGAGGGTCTGTATCTTCCTAAGATCCACCTGGGTCGGAGAACAATTGTTCTCTTTTTCCTCTCCCTGCAAGACCAGGAAGATGACCACACCTGAACAAACGTTAAGAAGACACTGTCCTGGTCTCTCAGACTCATTCAAATTCCAAAAAGAAATGTTTACCCATTAATTTTTGTTCCCCACCATCCTTCCTAGGAATCCCTTATTGCCCCTGGACAGAATTCTTCTTTTCCCACCTTCCATAACCGATTTTATCAGAAAAGCATATAAGCTTCTAAACCCTACTGGGGAATTAACTCTTCATTCCAGGTGTTTCCACGTACGAACATTAAGTAAATACATTTGTTTCCTTTTCCTTCTATGAATTCATCTACCTCATGTTAGTGATTTTTTTTTTTTTTGAGACAGAGTCTCACTATGTTGCCCTCAGTAGAGTACTGTAGTATCACAGCTCACAGCAACCTCAAACTCTTATGCTTAAGCGATTCTCTTGCCTCAGCCTCCCAAGTAGCTAGGACTATAGGCACCTGCTACAAGGCCCAGCTATTTTGTTGTTGTTGCAGTTGTCATTGTTGTTTAACTGGCCTGGGGCGGGTTCAAACCTGCCGCCCTTGGTGTATGTGGCCAGTACCGTAACCACTGTACTACAGGCGCCGAGCCCTCATGTCAGTGATTCTTTTAGCTGACTTCAAGTGGGCAAGAGCCTTGCTCCCTACAAGTTCAAAATTCTCCACTCTAACTAGATTGCACTTATCCACAATTACATTACACAAAGGAAAATTCAAGTTCTCAGTGGTCTTTGTGAATCATTTTCTCTTCTTTCACTTTCTTTGTGATTTGACTTAGAATATGAATTTTCTGGTTTTGAGTCAACTGTTGTTTTATCAACACAGGTTGTGTCATTGACTAATGATGAGTCATGGTCCTTCTTTCAGTTTGCCACAGCATTACAATAGTTATTACTAATTCTTTTTTCATCAATGGAGGCTGCCTTTAAATCTAAGATTTTCTCAAGGTAGAATTTGTAGCCAAGTGGAAAAAGCTCTGGATGCTAATTTTGTTCCATGGGATTAAAACAAAAAGAATAAAACTAGAGGACTTACCAAAAGTTTTACTTAAAATTCTAGACTTTTATGCTACTGAATTTAAGAACACAGGAAATACATTTTATGTCTGAATGAATTAAAAGCTGAACCATTCCAAATTATTTTGAGCCAAGCTTTCACAATGTTAATTTATTTAAACTGTTCAGACCTCATCTCAGATCACATTCATCATAGTAATGGTAACACTTTTAGAGCTGGGACGCAATTTGTCATTTAAAAGAAATGCAGGGAATGCTATATTTAAGACACCTTATTTGAAATTACAACAAATCTCCAAAGCAAATATCCCTTGCCCTGGAGCTCCATTTGTTAATTCTCCATTAAAATGCACCCTTTTCTCACTTACTGTTCTAATGAGCAGACCCACCCACTTACCATGAAATCGTTATTAAATATTGATCAGAACTCTAGCTTCATCTAAAGGTATAGTATGTAGTTAATCATAGCTTCAAAGAGAAGCTTTTGTATTTTAAACACATTTCAGAACTTTCTAAGGCAAATCATATAAAGATTAGGCCTTAGATTTTAAATTAAGCCATTAGTAAAATGACACATATTTAGGCATGATTTGTATCAAGATATGAAGATGGGACTATTCCAAGAATGTATAAAAGTTAACACAGTTATTTAAAGTTTCTCCTTTAAATAAAAATAAACTCTAAAAGCATTTGAGAAAATAATTACTGTGTCCTTTTTCTATTTCCTCTTACGTTTTTTAATCTCTCTTTCCCCATATGACACTCCACGCTTACCAATTACTGATTTAGTTGCTCTTAGCCTCCACTGTCATTAAAAGAATAAAAGAATTCCAAGAATCATTTGCCTGGACTCTGTAGGTCATCAAAAAATTATACGCCCAAATAGGCTACTTTGATATAAGAACTATTTTGACTTCCCTGCCCTCCCGCGCTCTGTCTAGAAGCAGGATGTAAATTCCATTTATAAAGGTGACTTTCTCTCCTATGCCAGGAAGAGGAGGACAATTCTTAGACTTTTAATTACCAGAGGTGACAGTCAGCCCACAGATGGTACCCAGAGAAAGATGCACGACTAATTTTATTAAGCTACTCTTATTTTCCATTAATTTCTCCATATATATTTACCTTCCCAAAGTTTCCTAAAAAAAAGCCTAAATCCCTTTTCCTTTGTTTTGTTACTTCTCTACTAATCAACTGTTCTTTGTTAAGCTACTCTATAAGCCCAGCTTCCAACCATCCCCTCTAGTTACACGGCGTAGAATGTCTCAGGGTACAGGCCTGCCTGTATGTGCGACTAAACTATGCTTTTCCCTTGCTAATCTGTCCTTTGTCAGTTTAATTTCCAATGCCCCAGCCCCAAAACCTGGGAGGGTAGGGAAAAAATGTTTACTTTTCTTCATTTACAACTACAAATCGATCTCCGTAATGGGGAGAGATTTAAAGTTGTGTGTAAAAGGAAACCAAAACATATTTCTTCGACATATTTTAATATGGCTGCCAAGGGCCAGCAAACCAAAGTGGCCCTATAAGGCTATCTTTTCTGGGAGAAATTTGCATCCGTACATCTGTGGAGAATCTGCATTAATACAGTCATCCTTTCTCTTGTCTGGAGCTAATAAAGATAAGTAAGAGTCTGACACCTGTAAAAGCCTGCAAAGAGGCATTTACCATCTATTCACTCTGAGGGCTGCAGTTTCCTCTACATGACGGACCACATTTGTTAGCCACACCACTTCCTTTCTCACTCCCATAATCTGACCAGCCTGAAAACTTGATTTACCACCTTAACCTGGTCTGGGCCATGCTTTGAGCCCACATTCTCTCTGTACCCTCAAAATGACGTCCCATGGAGGGGTTAGGTTTTCATTCTGAAGTCTCTTGTGTACATGTTGAATAAATATGTTTGCCCTTTCTCCTGTTAATCAATCTGCCTCATGTCAAAGATTGTCAGTGAACCTCCAGGGGACCATGAGCTTTGCACATATTTTTTATTATTTCCTGTTCTCCCTGATGCCATGTAACCAAGCAAACCGGTATGGTAAAGAGTGTAACAATTTGAAAAATTATTTATGTTTCTATTGTTTATCATGCTTCCTACCACAAACATGACACATAAAAGACTATTTTATTTTAAAGGCCCCCTAAAATAAAGCGACATGCACTCAGCTGCCCCCTGTTCTGTCCTCCATGGGCCACGAAGAAATTTTTCCAGAATATAAATTGGTAGGAAAATATTTTGAATGGAAAACTACACATTGTTTATAGAACATCCTTTCTCCTTATCTGATGTTGAATCCAAGGAGGTATTTTACAACTCTATAAATCTTAGGTAACTGATAGCAATGTAAAATTTTCTCTAAAATTATGCCATTTCTGATCTGTCTGCTAACAAGCTTAATTGTCTTCCTTTCCACCCTGTGTAAAAACTGGTTTTACCTCCATTTTTAAATTCATTTCAATATTCTTGATCTATAAATGTGACTGTTCTTTGAATTCTATTTTAAACCAGTTACAACGTTTGCTTGGTTCCCTCAGTAAATGAGTTAAATAAAATGCTTAACACATATTTATTTTTATATCTGTACCAGAGTCAGGATTTTACCTCTTTTGTGAAATTTTTCTTTTCACATACCTCAGCATGCCTCTACTCTGCCTAAAACCATCATTGGCTAGCAGGGGTGTCTAACCTTTTTTCCTTCTGCCATACAGAAGAATTGGAAGAATAAGCGTTGTCTTGGGCCATATGTTAAATGTACAAACACAAAGGAAAGCTGATTAACAGAAAAAAGGGGGGATGCCCTTGCATACTTTTTCTAATAGCCACCACCACAGATAAGCAAAAAATGTCCTTGCGAATAAGCATGTGACAGCAGGCTGCAGGTTGGATACCCCTGGGCCAGAGTCTCTGAGTAATAGCAGTTCACTATCAAAGGTCTTCTGTGGTTCCATTTCCTTTTCCAGCAGTTCTTGCTCAGGAACACTGGCTGGCTTGCTGGTGTTTTAAGCCCTTTTGCTGAGTCACATCCTCCTGCCTTTGCACAGGCTGTTCGTTTATTTAAAATGCCCTTCCTTCTCTTCTTATACACAGTTGTCTGCCCCCCAAATTGTATATATATATATCTTTCAAAACCCTCTTTTTCCATGATGTCTCCCAGGAAGCATTTCTTGATTTCTGTTTCTGTGGCCACCTCACCCACATCAACAGGACACGTATCTTCAAGTATAAAAAAAGCTCTAATTTGGAATATATCTTGCTTTCTGAGCAAAAAAGGGAAATTAATGAGGCAGCTAGGCTTCCCTTCAAAGGAAAGGGGGCTTCAACACCTTACATGAATTCTTTGTGATAGGGGTTAATAAACCCTTTCTGTAATGCCACACAGCAAATAATTTTAGTTTTGTGGGCCATATGGTCTCTGTTGCACCTATTCACTTCTGCTGTCTATGGGCAGCTGTAGACAATATGTAAACAGATAAGGGTATCTATGTTTCAATAAAACATTTTACAGAAACAGCAACTGACTTGGGAGGCATGGAAGTTGAAACTGCCAAGTTAAATTATATATACAAATTATAGAGAGAGAAAGAGAGATTGTGTGTATGCGCGCATACACGTGTAGCCATATAGCATTGCAATGGGAGAAGAGAGACTCCAGTATAGAACTGAGCTCAACTCCAAACACAGCATAGACAAATGGGGATTGAAGCCAAGGAACAAGGTACATGGATGGAAAATTACTGAGAAGAAACATGAGTGGTGAGGGGAGGATTCTGGAAAAACCAACTTGACAGGCTGCTCACTGAAGGCAGGCCCATATGATCAAATGCCAAGGCAGCCAGTGTGGAATCTGACCAGACATCAAGGGCGATCAGATACGGAGGGTGGGGAGTCTGCTACACTGACTCAGCAGGACTTGCTAAGACTGGACATTGCAAGATCAGACGTGAAGGTCTGAAGACAGGGACCCACCCTACCAAGGTTTGGTCATGGAGAATCCTTTGCGGAACTATAGTTCATTCTACACAGCTTATGCAAAGGGAAGGAGGGTGTAGGAGGCACTGGGAGATGAAGCTGAAAAGTAACAGAATGTATGGTGATGAATGTAGCAAGTCCACATGGAAAGAAGTGAGAGTTCCGGTCAATTCCAAATAGATCAGGAAACAACTGGAATGTTCTTTTTCCCACTGGGCACATACTTCAAATTGCATTTAAAAAACCTTTCTAGGGTTAAAAAACCCTTCTAGGAACAGTAGGATAGTGATGGATTAAAAATATCCATCCATAGGAAAACCTAGAGAGATTTATCTTGGAAAACAACCCAGAAAGGAGAGAGGGAAGTAGTGCTCTAGAATCATACGGCTGGCTTCAAACTTCAATCCCTCTACTCACTGATGGAGCAATACTGGGCAATTCACTTGACTTCCTTATGCCTCCCTGTCCTCATCTGTAAAATGAGAGTAATAATGTTTACTTCATATGTTGTGAAGGTGAACTAGATTAACACATACAATGGATTTAACAATGTCTTCATTGTAAATTACTCAGTTAATATTAGTTATATTATCCTAACTATGTAGTATTGTCAAACACTTTGAGAACAGTCAGAAAAAATAAGTTAGATTTAACCTTGGATGGATCCTTTAGAAATAAAGTAGGATCCATAGTGGAAATTTTAGGAAAACAGACTTGAGCTCTAAGACACAAAATTGGAACAGGCTGCCTCGGGGAATAGAGTACATTTCCCATCTCTTGTGATTTTTTTATTTTTTAAATCAAGACTGTATAGCCACATGGCAAAGACGTTAGATGAGAGTAGATGAGCTAAATTTGAAATCCCTTCCAATCCTGAGCTTCTATATTCTACCTCAAGGCAATTGCTGTCAACTAATAGGCTTTACTTCTCACAATGTACACATGGTACATACTAATAAATGGGCCACCTTCTTTTCCTGGACTGAGAGGCCTTGGTGATGAGGTCATGGTCAGATTCATCATTATTTATCTTTTAATTCCCAGAAATTTAGACCCTTATAAACAGCAGGGGCACAATACTCTGTGTTTAAATAATCGAATATAAACTTTTGTACCCACAAGCATGTTTTCGAGAAAATCATGCAGCCTACCTTGCCAGTAAAGCCATCATATCTGGTGTCCTTGATGGAATCATAAGGATTATAGACTATTCCATTTAATTCTAATATTGATAAGTGGCCACTGGTAGTTAGCAGATAGATTTTACAAAGTGATTCTAGAAAAATTAATTCAGAAAGTTAGACGTTCAGCACGATCACTGGCAGATCCCAGGCTACTTAAACTCCAGATTCTAAGGGTCTAATTTTCTCATTTAGAACCAGGAGCAAACATTAACGAGGTAATTAGTCAACATTACCGAATGCTAAGAGCTAAAATAGGAAACAACAGCAATTTAAAAAACCCACTAGTTACTACCCATGAAAATGCAGAGAGAGAGAAATAAGCCTTGGTTCTCTTCCCTAGAAAAATAAGTATCTCCTAATATTGTGTGCTGAACTGTTAAATGCAAAATTTAGTGAAATCAATTAGAACTAGAAAAGCAGAGTAAGGGTCGTGGATAAGAAGGAGGACACCATTAGAGAATTAAGTAGGTCATCTACATCAAGATAGTAGTGATGGGTAATCCAAAAATACACAATAGGCAGATGGTTTAGCAACACGGCTAAACTTACAACTAAGAGTCAACGTTTCACTTAACCAACAGCTTCAAGACAGCTAATAAAGGGTTTTTATAAAGCAATGCATTATGCAAAATGTAAGTCCTAGAATTTTACTAATTTTACCCCCTGGAGAGATGTCAAGAGGAGAGGAGTAAAGTGGCTGAACTCAAAGCTGAAGGAAGAAAGAAGAAAAGTGAAGGACCCTGAACACACAGCCGTACTCACTGAACACACAGCCACACTCACTGAACATGTGACCGCACTCACTGAACACACGGCCATACTCACTGAGAGCGAGGCCTGACTGATGCACTGGGTGTTAAGCATTCTTTCATTCATTTATTCATACAGCACATACAACACGTTTCTTTAAGCCCTATTCTAGTGTCAGTACTCCAGGTTAAGTAGACCAAACCAAATACTCATCAAGTTTACAATCTACTGGGGAAAAAGAATAAGTTAGAGCATAGAATTCACCTCCCGCTGACATCCACCTGCCCATTTAAATGTCATCCAGTGATACCTTTGAACCAGTAGATCAACCTTAAGTAATAACTAACGTTGGTCCAGCCTCTATCTGAGACATTATTGATGCTTTAAAATTCACCAAACTAAGCTGGATCGTCAAGGTATACTGAAACCACGCTCGAAACTTTTTAAAGCTTTGCTCAAATTCATTAGGGCTTCTCCAAGAAGCTATAAGAATGGTAGTAAAATCATAAGTAGTTTTTTACAATCTGTAACTAAATACAGACTGTAACAATGATTAATTTTTTTAATATTCGTAGTGTTTCAGGACTATTATATTAATAAGGCCATCATGCATCACTGTTGTATTCCAACAAAACTATTAGTCTCTGCAGCATGTTAGTGTAATTACAGCCTAATGGTTTACAACATTATAAAAGCACTAAATATTTTACTAAACTGAGTACAGTATATAAAAGTTAATTTGAATGGTTCCAGGCTTGAAGCAATAGAGTAAAAAAAATTCTTTCATTTTGAATAAGAAAGCAAAGACATCAAAGGGGAATGCTTAAACAGATAATCTGAATTGTAATAAAAATTGTTTTTAAAATAAAAATATAAATGATATCTTACAAAGCAATCATTTTTTAATATGAGAGGAGGATAAAGTTTCTAGAAAGATACAAATTAGAATCTTTTTTCTTTTATATGGATAAAGTTGTCTATGAAAGATTATGGGAAACATTTATATAATAATCATAAGATTAATCATACAACATATACCTAACAAATAGATCATAAGACTGATGAATTTATAATGATCTTCTTATGGATTTTAATGTGAAATACTTAAATGAGAAATTTCTCAGTATGGGGGAATATAAGTATTCAGTAAATATGAGTTCACTGAGTGGATGATATTTGTGAGGAGATAAATCAGAGGAAAAAGAGGTCTACCTGTCAAATCAAATAAGACTAATTATAAATTGCCATAATAATAAGTACCTTAATTTTAAAATATAACATTTATCATGACAAAAATATAATTAATATTCCTAGCACTTACTCAAGTTCACTTTTTAGTTGGTTTGTTTGTTTTTGAGATAGTCTCACTCTGTTGCCCAGGCTAGAGTGCCCTCAGCCTAGCACACAGCAACCTCAGACTCCTGGATTCAAGCAATCCTCCTGCCTCAGTCTCCTGAATAGTTGCGACTACAAGTGTCTGCCACAATACTGGTCTAAATTTTACTTGGTGTCTCATGCTTGCTCAGGCTGGTCTCCAGCTCCTGAGCTCAAGGGATCCTCCTGCCTTGGGCTCCCAGAATTCTAGGATTATAGGCATGAGCCACCATCCCTGGCCTCAAGTTCATTTAGTTCCCTTAAAGATGCTCTATATTTTTATCAAACACCTAAAACTTTTTTTCTTTTTCTCTCCTCTAAGATTTTATCCTTAACTCTTATTACACAGCTTAACCTTTAAAATCTGATTCTGTTATTTTGTATGGCTTACCCAAGTCAGCCCAACATGTTGATTTGCAAATATGCAAGCTGAGTGGCTTAGGAGGTTTCAAATCATAACCTACCTGTAATTATTTACCTCAAGGGAATATTCGTATTAATGTTTTTGTGAATTTAAAGTAGCTTCCATAGCATGGACTGATACCAGCTACTACTGACTGTGATTGCCTTTTTTACACCCAATTCAGTTGCTAACGCCCTCTGCAATGACTCCTTAGCTCCATGGGCACTGTAGCACTGCATTTTTTACTGAATTAACAAAAAGTTAATGCTTGTATTTCAAAGAGTAGTTTTGCACAGACAGTAGAAATGTGGCTAGCAGGAATCAGAGGGTAGGGGAAATAGGAAATGTTGCCAAAGTATACAGCCTTGTAGTTACACGGTAAATAAATTCTGGAGATTTAATGTATAGTGTGGTAACCATCCTTAACAAGAATATATTTTATATTTTAACATGTAAGGAGAATATATCTTAAGCATTCTCACTACACATAAAAAGTAACTATGTGAGGTGATGGGTATGTTACCTAATGTGATTGTGGTAATCATTTTACAGTATATACGTACATCAAAATGTCACATTGTACACTTCGAATATAAACAATTTTTGTCACTTTAATCACTAATAAAGCTGAAAATTAATTAATTA
Source organism: Perodicticus potto (assembly GCA_963574655.1). Lineage (NCBI taxonomy): Eukaryota > Metazoa > Chordata > Mammalia > Primates > Lorisidae > Perodicticus > Perodicticus potto. The sequence goes on from CAUYRH010078937.1 coordinate 44,476, forward strand.
ATTTTTTAAAAAGTAGTTTTACCTCCCCCACATGCAGGCGGGAGGCAAATTCCAGGACATTCAGCCTCAAATTAGTCCCTAAATGGGGTCCCTTGAAGAAAACACCATGAAATCCTTTTAGAAGCTAATACCAAAGAGCTTGTATGAACCACTTTGGTCAACTACAAAAATTTCTTTCTAAAATATCAAATTGATGCACAATATCCCACATTTTCTTTGAAAGCCAATGGTCAGTTTTCAGTCTCTTGTGGAGCAATAGTTTTAAGCTGTAGAAAAAATAATGCCCTCGGAATGTATTCTTACTGCCTGAACTATTGCTGCAAATCATTGAGTAAATTTTTCACTGTACTGAGTCACTTGCTCAGATACAATTTTGTTGGGCCACTTATTTTGATGAAACACACACTTGGATGGAGCACTCACTTAGGGCAATCTCTCCGCTAGGGTACATATTTGATGGAGGACTCACTAGGATTGGGAACTTGCTTAGAGTACTTATTTGATGGAGCATCCACTAGGGATGTTCCCCTATAGGGAACTCACTTGGATGGGGCACTCATGAGATAGAGAACTCAGGGCACTCACATGATGGAAAATTGACTACATGGGGCAGTTATGGGGGATTCATTTGATGGAGTGCTCACTTGATGGAGCACTCACTTGGGGCACTCACTTGATGGAACATTCACTTACATAGAACACTCACTTAGATGGAACACTCACTTAGATGGAGCACCCACTTAGGGCACTCATTTGATGGAGCACTCACTTGATGGAGCAATCACCTAACTAGGGCATTCACTTGATGGAACACTCACTTAGATAGGGCACTCACATGAGGCATTCACTTTGATGGAGCACTCACTTAGCTGGGGCAATTAGATGGGGCACTCCCTTCATCTAATACATAAAGATATGAAAAGAGGACTTATAGCTAAGATGTAATGAAGATTTTGACTCTACTTTCCCATTTTTATTATTTTCATTGTAAGCAAATCGAAACTTGCCATTATATTTTCTTGCCATCATACATTTTCTCCTGTCGCATAGCTAAAGCTTGGGGTAAATTAAAATGTTAATTTAAAAGAAATAACTTAATAATCTAAGATTTTATTGTATTGTCTTGTTCTTTAAAAATAAATTAGACTTATGTAAAATGAGTTTCTACTCAAGATGTTTCAAAATTTAGATTTTTATCATGGAACTGATGTTAGAAAATAGTATTCAAAAACAGTATTATTTATTCATGAACCTTTTAAGAAAATAGAAATTCTACTAGGTCTTAAGATGCCTTACACATCTTTTGACTTTCTTCTTGCTGATACCTTGCAAGTCAGGCTCCATTCTGAGCAGAGAGGACGGTGGGGGGGTGGGGGAAGAGCACAGCCCTCCAAAGCTGACTAGAATGCCCTTGGAGACTGAGGATAAACCATTCACAGACTCGCGTTTGTTAGTCAAATTTTTTTTTTTTACTTTTTTTTTTTTAAACTAAATGATAGCTGTGTACATTAATGCAATCATGGGGTACAATGTGCTGGTTTCATATACAATCTGAACTACTTTCCTCAAACTGGTTAACATAGCCTTCACGGCATTTTCTTAGTTATTGTGTTAAGACATTCATATTCTACCTTTAGTAAGTTTCACCTGTACCCTTCTAAGATGCACCCCATAGTAAAATCTGAAGGAAATTCATACAACAGTCTAGGGAGAGGTGTTTAAACATCTGATTTCACCTCGGACCTTTAAAGCAACACTCTACTTTTTAGTTAACAGTAGCTTTTCACAGGTGTAGGAAGAATGTTTATTTCTAATGAATTAATTTGCTCTAAAATTGAGAAAACATTTAAGAGCTGAATGAAAAACAAAGAGACGCCTGTTTTCCCAGGACAGGAATAAAAAGGAAAGGGGAACCAGAGTAACTATGATGTCCAGATCAACATCCTGTTCCATTGACTTGACTAAGTAATATCTATTTTATTTTGTTTTTCAGAAAGCACAATTTCCAGGTACAACTACAATAATAAACACACACACTTTGCTGGGAACCAATTAAAGACGTCACTTGTTGATAAAAACAAATATATATATGATATATAGAAGCTTGTTATTTTGGGCTAAATAGTCATATTTCATGCCTTATTTCTCTTAATACATGAGGGGAAAATTATCTCTGAATTAAAAAATAATCCACCTTTTCTCCAAAAGAATTGAAGAGCCTCTTCTTCAGTTGATTTTGATAAGTTCTCCAAAAATTCACTTTTTTTGTAATTGCAACAGTAATTCGATAAAACAAATTACTACTTTAAAATGTATAACATATACCTTCTGAGGGGAAAAAAAAGGTATTATCTGCATTGTAAATAATATACACTTGCAAAAGTAGACCTTCGATAAAAATTGCATTAGAAAGTGCAATTTTTGTACCTAATGATTTAAATCAAAATTTAAATAAAATTCACTATGTTTATATTTTCCTACCAAGCTCCCCAACTCTCATGATTCTTTTCTTCATGCTTAATAACCCAAGTCTCTTTAGTTTTCCTCAAAGGGTCCATTTTCTAAACTAATCATTTTTAGTCACTCTCTCTTAAGCTCTCTCCAAGGTTTCTACATCCTGCTTCTAATAAAAGGCCCCCAGAAAAACATGATGAATGCCGATCACAGAGGGAGCTACTCCTGGTGGCTCCTTGTCATATAAGGAAAACAGACTTGACCTCACTTTTTTAATCATTAGCAAGCTGCTAGAGTTTGAACATCTCCTGCCAAAACTTAGATTGAAACTTAATTTCCATTGTAATGATATTAAGATGTGTGGTATTTAACAGGTGGTTAGGTCATCAGGTTCTACCCTTATGAAGGGATTAATGTCATTATCATGGAAATGGATTAGTTATCATGGAAGTGGGTTCCTGGTAACAAGGATGAGTTTGGCCAATTTCTTTGTCAGGCATGCTTGCTTCCACTCTCCACCCTCTGACATGGGGTCATCCTCATGTATTTACCTCCCTGCAGCTTGCTTAAAATGTCTCTTCAAATTTATGATTCTTTACTAATATGTAATAAAGTCCACGTTCTAACCACTCCTTTGAGATACACATCATTGAGTTCTCCCATGAATGTCATGCACCTATTAATAAACTTTTATTAATTAATTTTGTTTTTCTCTTGTTAATCTGTCTTTTGTCATTCTAATTTTCAAGGTCCTACCTAGAGAATCTAAAGCTAAAAAGAACAAATTTTCTCCCCAATAGTCAGGTTTAGTAATGTAAAAATCCTACAGGAAGGCCTCATCATTTACAGCAATTGCAGAAACTTCTCCAATTGCAGAAGTGTTTTGTTATGATGGTCACTGGTCACTGTGTTGTACACCACTCCAGAACAGGCACTGGCATGAAAGAAAAGTGCCCAAGCCCTGGTGAGCATTTCCAAGAGGAGGGGCAAGAAAGGGTTGCTCTGGTACCCTCCCATGGACAGTGTTACTATGGAGCCATGTATACACAGGAGTGTACCCATCTCAGTAGTGACTCAACACACAGTTCAAATACATGTGCGAGGAAGCTGTAAGCTAATAAAGATGAGATATTTATAAACATAAGCAAATAGCATTATGAATTTAATGCTTAATTTTACGAAGGAGATAAGTGAGATTATGAGCCATTATAAAAAAATTTACTTCATTATTAATTTATTTTTTGGTGCCTATTTTCTACATGAATATTTTTATCATTTAATTTTTACATTTAGCCCAATCTAAATAAGATAATGCCTAACTCAATTTTAAAACTCAACATAATGTATACTTTCCATTAAATTATAAATGATTTCAAGATTGTCACAAGGCATTTATCTTTTCTTATAAACAAAGAGTGCTATAAATAATATAAAGCCCTTAGTTCTTTTCTAAAATCAAACTAAATTTCTGAGTAACAGCAGATTTATTTCCAGTTGCCTACTTCCCTTGAATTGCAGATGGAATTATAACACAGCCATTTATGACTATTTGTCTAGTTTTATCTGAGATATTGCCAGAGTGATGTTCATTTTATTTTTAAAAAGCTAAGCACCATTCTTCAAAATTTATCTTTCACTTTCTTTCTTCAATACGTTATGTCTGTGTTCTCTTTTTAATTTCCTAAATTCCTGGGATCCAAGATCACTATTTGTACTATCTATGGTTCATAAAATTGATGACTCGTGATAGAGACAAAATCTATTTTGTGTGTGGCTGATGAATTCTTTCTGATTTACAAACTATTCATACTCTGCTGTGTTACTCTTTGTCCTATTCAATTTTATTGCCTCCTAGCCCTTGATTCCCCACTCTTTAAGCCCATTCCTTTGCAGACTTCTGGGCTGACTTTTCTAAATGGAAACCATGAAACATGGTGTTTAAAAGAAGGCCTTGGGGGTGAAACTGTCTGGATTTGAATTTGGGCTCTACCACTTTGTTACTGTATAACCTGGAGAAATGTTTTACCTCTTTTTGCTTTATTTTCTCAATTTAAAATAGCAAACATAATATTACTTACCTCACATAACTGGAACAATTAGATAAGTCAATACATTTCTAGTTCATAGAAGAGTAACAGCATATACTCATTGCCAATAATTAGATCTATGGTTATCATTACCATAATTATTCATTTTCCATTTAATCAACAAGTTAAAGGGCCCTTCTTTAACTACTTTTAATTCATTTTTATTTATCTTCTCAAATGTTTGCAGCTCTAATATAGGTGTGGCTCTATGAGTTCTTATCTCTGTATGGTACCAAAAACAGAAAAGCAATCTTTTAGGGGGAAAAAAAAACTTTGGAAGAGTTTTGATTTTTACTTAAATTCTTGAAAAGGCACTAGAGGAATTGAGTTCAGAAGAGGGAACATATTATTGCAACAGAGCAAAATATCTTAAAATTTCTTTCTCCCCACTGCCATCCCTGTGAATGACAGTTGCTTTTTAAAATCTTTTCTCTTTACCACTGTTCTTTCAATCCTCAAGATTTCCTAAGCCTGGAGTGCAAGGTTCTTCATTCCACCAGTTCCATGCCTTCCCCTTTTCATGTATATACCAGGGTGTCCATAAAGTTTGGGTGCAATTTAATGTAATACACCCGAATTTTATACATACTTTGTATTTGTGTTCTGCTTACAGCTGCAAGTTGGAAAATCAAGCAGTGTGCTTAAAATGCCCTTGTCTTATCTCTACCTTTAGAAATTCCAAAATATAGTCATGAGCTGCATAATGATGCTTTGGTCAACAAGAGATCACATATACAATGATGGTCCCATAGGATTATAATGCTTTGTTTTTACTGTTACTTTTCCATGTGTAGATACACAAATGGTTACCATTGTGTTATAATTGCCAAAAATATTCTGTCTAGTAATATACTGTACAGGTATATAACCTAGGAGCAACAGGCTACACCATACAGCCTAGGTGTGTCCCAGGCTATACCATTTAGATTTGCATAATTATACTCTATAAAGTTTGAACAACAATGACATTGCCCAATAGCACATTTCTTAGAACAAATCTATCCCCAACATTAAGTGTGCATGACTGTAATGATTCTGGACTACTGCCTACCCACTGAGATTTTTCATGGTTCCTGGAGTGATTGTAATGTCTAGCCAGGGTTACAAACCACTAGCCAACCTTTCTTCCCTTTCTGGTGGAAATCTTCCAGCTTCTCCCTATCTTTCAACACTAAGGCTCATGATAAAGTTAAGAAGCTGGGAGTGAAGAAATGCCAAGTGTTCACAGCCAGAATTTTCCTTAGGGGAAATGAGAAGAGAAACATAATCTGGATATTTATTCAGGTGTGATTTTTGTCACTCTTATTCTTCTCTTCTTTACTCCCTGAAGACCTAGGCCCTTTCTCCCCTTATCTCTGCCACCTCTACTCTTTGGCTAGAGCTCTCACACCAACACTGAGTAGCTGAAAGCATTGTTTTGCTCCCTTAGGCAACCTTATCCTGGTTGTGACCCCCATTCACAGTCATGCAGACTTTTTATAAAAGTCTGAATATAAAACCAAAGAATATGTTTTAAAAAGCAGCCACGATGCAAAGGTGAATGTTCTGTGCCAGGGTGTGACCAGGATCAGGACTCACTGTCTCCCACTCATTAGTTATGCCACCTTGGGCATCGTCTGTAAAATAGGGTCAATGACATTTGATCTGCTACACCACTGTGTGGGAGAGGTAAATGAAACCATCACATCCTGTCTTTTTCAGTCTTATTATGTCTTACTATATGTCTTCCATAATAATTTACTGCAAACTTAGATTGGCATTTACAGTCAATTCACAGATTTGAATTTGCATCAGGTAAACTTTTTTTAAAAGACTCTTTTGCACAGGACTGTAATTTTCTAACACATTTCTTAAGGAGAATATGGACACCACATGGGATTCTGTGCTATTTTCATACCCAAGCGTTCAGAACAGAGCCAGCCAAGAGAATCGAAGAAATGGCATGAAGTTCTAGAAACATCATTGTCATGTCTGTGTCATGCTGCCATAACACCCCCTCACTGCTTCCAACCTTCACATCTTTCTTCTTCTCTAGGAAATGCTGGGCATACATAGTTGCACTAAATATTTTCTCCTCAAAGAAGACTCCCATGACCACCCACCTTACCCAGGGCTCTTTCTATTCTCCCCTGTACCTACTTCATTTTTCTTTGTAGGCCTTATTACTACCAGACTGCATATACAATATTGGTTCATGTTTTCTCCCCTACAATAAAAATTCTGAGAGGCAGGCTTTTTTGTGGTCCTCATTCATTGCTGCCTCCCAATATAAGATCAATGTCTGGCAGTTAGTAAATATTTTATTTAATATAAAAAAAGCTTATAGTTATATGTATATAAGTATCATTGTGATATTCTGAGACCTTGCCTTTTTTCTAACTTTTTTTTTAACCTTACCTTTTATTTTAAGCAAAGAAACTAAAGACCAGAGAAGGTTAAATGATTTTTCCAAAGTATCCACTAGGAAATGATAGAGCTATAATTGGACCCCTGATTACCTACTTCTAAATCTACTGCTCTTCACAACTACAGCAGACTGTCACCTGCACCCTCTGAACTGTACCCTCCAATAAATTTCCTGTTTGTATCTATTCTTCTCGTGGACTTAATCTTATGTGCTATGCAAGGGTGTAATAATATATCTGAATCTGAAAACATGCATTGGTTGTAAATTTTAACTAACAAAACCTCCTACTGAACGAAATGAAAATTAATCTAATTAAATGTCTATGAAATGTAACAAGTAAACTACTTAGTCAACTCGTTGTTCAACTGCTCCTAAACTCAATTCTTATTTTGCCATATAGAAATTAAATTGAGCATGGAATGTAAGTACATTAAAGGACATACAACATAATTTGGAGGAAGGATAGCTCCAAGAGTAAAATTGCCTAAAACCATTTTTTATTTGTTTGAATTTTTTAGGTTTTTGTCTTGTTTTTCTTTAGACAGAGTCTTACTCTGCCACCCTGAGTATAATGCCATGGCATCAGAGCTCACAGCAACCTCAGACTCCTGGGCTAAAGTGATCCTCCTGCCTCAGCTTCACAAGTGGCTGGACCACAAGCACCTGCCACAATGCTAGACCATTTTTTTTTTCTATTTTGGTAGAGGTGAGGTCTCGTTCTTGCTCCGCTGGTCTCAGACTCCTGAGCTGAAGCAATTCACCTGCAATCCATCCACCATCCATCTGCCTGGGCCTCTCAAAGTGCTAGGATTACAGGTGTGAGTCACCACACCCAACCATTTTAATTTGTTAAGATATACAAAAGTTGGAAGAATCATATCTATTGCCAGATTATATGTCAAAAAAATCTGAGAAAAGGTTTGCTTTCTATTTTTTTATTTTCATTTTGTTATTTTGAGAAAAATGTAGTTGTAATATGATGCTAGGTTTTCTAATTCCTAGCATAAATGTCTTTATTAGACAAAAGTTTCTAACAAAATTCTATAACAGTGAGCATTTTCAAGTGACAACAGCAATGCCTATGAGGTCAAATTCTGTGATTCAAAGACTTCAATTTGAATCTTGGCCACATCACTTATTAACTGTGACCTTGGCAAGTATCTCAACTTCTCTAGGACACATATTCTCTACATATAAAGAAGAGATTATAATAGTTACTAACCCTGTACTAGTAATATAAGAATTATGTAAAATAATATACGTAAAATATTTAGCATTGTTGTTGGCACCCAATAGTGTTCAGTGGAGTTTTCCATTGTTGTTATTATTATTATTGTTAAATATATCAGATTCTTCACCATCTCATGAGAGCTACTGACACATTTTCTGTCCTATTTTGTAAGAAAAATTTCATGGATTTAGTACTAGCAGACGCCAACTCACAATTCCAACATGGCAGAATGACCGATCCTTTTTTCTGAGGGAAAGCTGTGCTCTCTCAAACCGTCAACTTCAAGCACATCTTTGGATCGGGGCAACCACTTGTCTGACTGTTCAAAGACCAACCCCTGGGGCAGTCTCATGCCCACAGTGCAGTGTTGGGGGAATAGGAAGAAAGAGAATCAAAAAAGAAGACTCTCTTCTCTCAAAGTCCCCAACACCATTTCTTTAATACCTTTTCAGTTTATGAGATTTGACAAGGAAATAAAGGCATTGCTCCAGGCCATTCTAATCTCACAATGTAAGTATTCTTTTAAAATTGCTACATCTAGGAGAGCCTTTATATCCATGTCATTACTCAAGAAAAATTGTGAGGGTATGGAGAAGGGTGTAAGAGAAATCTTATTAAAACATTCACATGCTTTAAAAAAAGCTCCTACCTCTCCATTTGAAAGACATCTCTCTCTACTTACTTTATATCACTCATCAAAAATGTCATGGGAAGTTGAATGATTAGTATGCTTCCAAATGCTCTGAAAAGGTATGGTATATAAAGGGAAAGAAAATAGAGCACCTTACCAGTAGTAGTGTAATAGTCATGAAATACATATTGAAATTGAGTATATAATAAACCCACAAGGGTACCTAGACATAGATGAAAGAGGAGAAAATGAAGGTTTGGATTTTATTTAGAATAGTATCAGAAACCACCAATGGGAATAGTGTTCTGGAGCAAGATTTCACAAAAAGAAAGCTTTACTGAACATTTTGTACTGATTGACAAGAAAAATCGTGTGTGTGTGTGTGTGTGTGTGTGTGTGTACAGCCCTTTCATGCTCTTTAAACAAAATAACATTTAAAATTACACAATACGTAAACACAGAGATCAAACAGGAAAATTACATTACATGAAAATGGTGTTAGTATGGAGGGTGAGAAAGCAGCAAAAACAAGGCGATTTAAAAAGGAATAATTATATTGTCCTGGGACGTCTTATAAACCATGATGAAGTGATGTCTTCCCAGTTTGGGAGAAAAATGTTTTTGAATTTAGATTTCATTGTCATTCAAACTGTCAATTAAAAGTGTCAGAGGGGGAGGTGAAAATGAAACTTTTGAAGCTAGTCAAGAAATAAGAAATGTTTATCTCCATGTGCATGTTCTAAAAATATTACCTGAAGATAGACTCTAGCAAAATGAAAAGAAAGACACAATCATGGGAACTGAATGCAAAGTAAAATCAAACCGACAGCAGAAATAGATCCAGAACTTTTAACAGTTCCAGGAGGAGAGCTGTGCGGGGCAGCTCACCCAGCGTGCAGCTCGCCTAATCAGAACCATAATATCCTCGTGAAGAACGTAATGAGTTCTACTGGGCAGATAATTATTTTAAAAGCTTCAAGATAGTAGTGATAGCTTGACAAAGGCACATGTTTCTCTGGCCAACAAAGGAAAAGAACCACAATTAGAAATTCCAGAGAAAACAAAAACATAAATTTTTTCACCAATAAAATAATTTCACAAATAGGAAGCAAATGAAAACATAGCACAGTTGGAAAAATCAACCAACAGAGAAAATGATCTTTCACTTGACTTTGATACCTCAAGAAACAAGTTCCTCTAAAAACCAAACTGCTATAAATGGCACAGGCTGAGGAATAGCGACATTTATTTCTTTAGGTATTTAATCACTTACTGGAAAAAAAATGAGTGTTATCTACTGACTCATAATCTTGCAAATGCTGTTTACGAGTCTTCTATTTTTAGAATCATTGAGCCACCCAAAGTTTAAAAGACTGAATTCCAGGTACACAGAATAGAAAGTACACGACAGACACCCACAGCTGGAATGGTCTGGAGGTGAGAGGAAGAACCTAGACGAATACTGAACGGGTATTAATTTCTGTTATGCCAATCCACCCTTTGTATAAGGAAAGCAAGAAACCTTGTCTAACAGCCATCAAGGGTTACTATAAAGGGATCTAAGCATGTGTTACTATGTTTAAAATACTCTTAATAAGCATTTAAGTATATTTTAAATAGATACGCAAGTATATTTTAAAATCTTAATAGAATTGTCAGTTGATGGTAACTACAGGTTAATAATTAGAACTATTAAAACAACTTAGAATGTGGCCAGGAGCAGTGGCCCACACCTGTAATTCTAAGACTCTGTGAGGCCGAGGCAGGAAGATCCCTTGAGCTCAGGAATTTGAGACTAGACTGAGCAAGAATAAAACCCTATCACTGCTAAAAATAGAAAAAACTAGCCAGGTGTCGTGGTGGGCACCTGTAGTCCCAGCTACTCAGGAGGCTAAGGCAGGAGCATCGCTTGAGCCCAAGAGTTTGAGGTTGCTGTGAGCTATGGTGATGTCATGGCACTCTACCCAGAGAAACAGAGTGAGGCTCTGCCTCTAAATATATAAATTAATCAAATTAAATAACTTAGAGCATGAAGTAGACCTGCAAAAGGCAGTCTGGCTCTGTCCAACTGTGGGCCACAGAGCACATGCTGATTGTGTCAGGATGTTTCAGCTTATCTGTGGTGGCACATGTCCTTCATGTGTGGCCTGACACAACTCTTCTTCTGCTGATGTGGCACAGAGAAGCCAAAAGGCTGGACACCCCCTGGAATGCTGATACATTCCTTGGGATATGGAGAAAGTCCAGGTAAACCCAGACAAGCTGGTCACCTTGGGAGAATAAGCAAATTTAATTGCTCAGACTTGACAGCAAAGAGTCAATATAAAAGAATTACAAGTCAAGAAATAGAGATAGCAGCATACAATTAAATGTACAGTCATACAGATAGCAGTGTTTGGGATACTGCTCTTTGAGGTGATCATGGACCCAGATGTACCAATTAATGGCTCCATGATGTTACTAATCTCTCACAATCATATCTACCTCATTAGGTCATTGCTAAAATGATGTAAATAATGCATGTCAAGGGATTAAACCAGAACTTGACAGAATAAAGCCTCAGGAACTGTGTGTTACTATTACAGTCATCACTGGTACTCTCATGAAAGCCATTCATTGTATGTGCTAAAATACTTTATTAAAAGCATATTGGTTGTTTGGTTAGTTAATAGATCCTTAAATATCTATGGAATAAATGTTAGGACTTTAAGTGAAAGGCTAAGGCACTAAAAAATGTTTAAAGGTATTACCTTTGACATTCAGGTGAGGAGAGAACATAGAAAGGTAAGTAGTATCTTCAATGACAAAGTTTCACGGTACTCAATTTAACTCACACAAATTAACTTCATCAGAAAGAGAGAGAAAGAGAGAAAAAGAGAGAGAAAGACTTAAAGATTTAAATACTAGCCATTTCTCTTAGTGAACCTTTGCTTCTGGTAGCAGACAGAATTATGCTTGCAAAAACAAGGATTTCTTTATGAAAGCTTATGGAAAACACATGCATATTCTTAAACTTGCTCATGTTAATATAATTTAAAATATTTCTGTAATCATATAAATACATGATATGACTTTGTTAACATCCTTAGAGAAGAAATTAAAAAATTAATTGAGGATTATATAAAAAACTTGACTAAAAATGAATTGGTGTTTCATATGCTTATTTTACAATTGTTAAAGAAATCCTAAGAATAATTCACCTAAAAGTAAATTTTGACCTATATGCTGGTTTTAGAACATAAGACATAACCCTAATTTACAATTATTTTGTACCGCATGCATTTTAATGGGTATACTAAGTTCTATTAAATCATTGTATCACAATAATAAATAATAAAACAATGCTTATAATGTCCAGAAGATAATGTGAGAAAATATTTGCAATTAATGCTAAGTAAAAATATAATTTTTATGTGCAGAATGACTACAAATAAATAAAAAATGTAGATAGAAAAATAGGCTTAAAAATAAGTATACTAAAAACCTAATATTGGCCAAGGCCATGTTAAAACAGTAGGATTATGAATGATTTTATTTTATTTTATTTAGTATGTAAAGTTTAAAAATACATGGTTTTAAAAACCTATGGAAAAACAAACATGAAACATTAATAACAGGAGGCACACAGGTGCTCTAACCAAAATCCATTTTCAGAAATGACTCAGATGTCAGAACAGTGCGATAGTCTCAAATTTTAATGGTTGGTCTTCTCTTTAGGAAATCTAAGCTAACTTGCTTCAGTGAATCATTCAGATTATCTACACCAAATTTCATAAAACTATTTGTATTTGACTTTGTAAAACTTCCAAAAATCACTTCAGCCTATGTTCCCTCAAAGCCGTAATGTGTATCTCCCCTAACCTCTGCATTCGTTACGTGGGGCAAATACTTTGCTTCTTGACCGGACCTCTAGGTCCAGGTTAAATTAAATCACACCTCTATTCCAAAGCCATGGCCACACCGGTGTTCTATAGTTGTATCTAAGCAACAGAAATTTGGCTCCTCAGAAAGACTTTGGCAGGCTATAGACACACACTTGAGTTTTCATCAGGCTATATCCTGATTAACACAAGAAGACTCATTATTATGTAAATCAGTATATAAAATATATCAAATCTTATCCCAGAACCAGAACAACTGCAGACATTGAAAAGCTTATCAAATATGATGAGTCTGTTAATTAAGTACATTTTGCTTTTTTTCACTCACAGTTTCATAAAATGGTTTGTGTCATTATGAATTTATTTATGCATTCTATAAACATTAATAATAAGAGCTAGCATATATTGGGTCCTTCATATCTTCTAGGCACTGAGCTAAGAATTTTGCATTTAATCATTATTGTGCTAATAAAATATTTGAGTCTTGGGAAGGTTAATTACCTTGCCCAAGGAACTACAGAGAAATTATGGATTTAGCACTTGAATTTTCATTTGCCAATATAGCCTCAGCTCTTTAACAACTATGCTATATGGCATTCTATTTACTGAGGACTTACTAAATTCCGGGCATTTTTAGGTTCAGGGAGACACAAAGATGAATAAAGTCTCTGCCATTCAGGAGATAAAGGACATATTTCTCTTCCTTTAGAAGTCTGCAGTTACCACGAGTCATTCAATAGCATCTCTTGTGACTCAGTTCCCAATGCTTCCGAAGAACAAGATAGCCACCTAGATGCCAGAAGGGGTATTTAAGCCAAGTCTAATGGTCCAAAGTCGGATTTGACTTGATTATTAAACATCTTTCAAATTGTAAATTCAGATTAAATTCCAAATCCAAAAATATGAAATGTGAAATGCTCCAGAATCTGAAACTTAATTGAAACATTTCAGATTTTAAATCTTTGAATTAGGAATTCTCAACTATCAGTATATAATGCAAATATCCCAAACTTCAAAAAAATCCAAAATCCAAAACACTTCTGTGCCTAAATATTTTAGATAAAGGATGTTGAACCTGTACCATCAGTTCTAGTATCTGCAAACACCTCTTCCTGCGTCATTCAATGGCATCCTACTCCAGTCTGTCAAACATTGCCAAGGCCAGGCAGGTGAAGGCCTTTGGTACCAGAAACCCAATGTGAGATGTGTCCATTCCCCCTCATGGGGCTCTGGTACTCAGCTCTTGGCTACTGAGTTACTTCTAAAGCCAGAACCATGTAACAAGGGACTAAGGAAGCCAGGTCAGAGAGTCATACCGGGGGTGATCCCTGGCATGTTCGCAGATCCGGCTTATAGGAATTTTCTGCCATGATGATTGCCCACTTGCCCACTTCAGTGGGCTTCTCTTCAAGCTATTCTCCATAAAATAGCCTGAATGATACTTTTAAAAGAGCATAAGGCAAACTTGGAACCCACCTACTGAAAATCTTCAGAAACTTTCTATTTCTCTACGGATTGTATTAAATTTACAAGACTTTGTTGCGAGGCTGGAGAGATCAGGACTTGTTCAGCTGAGTGAGCAAGTAGTTGCAAAAGGGCATCCCCCAGACCCCACTTGCCCTCCAGTCTCATCTCAAACTACCTTCTTCCTCACTCACCATCCCCCAGAGACAATGGCCTTCTTTCCTTTCTTTTCTTTTGCCAGCATGTGCATTCTTCTCTTTTGCCATCTCTGTGCATGTGGTTCCTAAATTTATTTTGCCCACACACCATCGGTAAACTCCTAGCCCTTTCTTAGAGAAGGCTTACTGCCTCCACAGATCAAGCTGAATGACATAAAAAGTTTTCTTAAAATAAAGAAATGTGGCTCATGTTTCTACAAAGGCACTCTGTACTTGTTTGTAGTTCATGATGCATTTTAACTTGGTGAGGACAGATGACATAAATGTTGTTCATTATTAAATCCCCACTGCGGGCACATTGCCTGTGCTCAGACAATTATCTATTAAGAAGATTCACTAAAAAAGAATCAGAAGCACAGTCACTCTGGGCCCTCTTCCCAGGAGCCAGTGGTGATCTAGGGTGACAACCCTTTTCTTGAAAGCCTGTCACCTCTTGTGGTTTTCTATACTTTAGTGGAATATTTTGTCCCCAAAGCACTGACTTTGAAATGCCTGAAGTTGGATGGCACAGTAGTTTCCCCAAGCGTAGGCGGACAGGCAGCCCCTCCACTCTAACAGAGGATGTTGCTTGTGAAAGGATTCCTTCATTTATTCTGTTCACTCAGCGGAGAAGCCGAGGGCCTCCTGTGGGCCTGGAACTGGCGGAAACTCCGAGAGCTCACAAACGAAAGGTAGCTCCTATCTGAAAGAGCTGCCTATGAAAAGAGAGAAATGGAGACCTAAGTCAACGATGGCCACGCAGTGTGGCAGTTCTAAGAGAGGGCCTCAGAAGAGGGACACCTACATTACCAAGAAGTCCTGAGGAAGAGATAGCCTGGGACTGCTTCACAGATAAACCAGGATCCAAGAGAAGACTCGATGGGCCACTAGACACGAGCCAGGAGGATACGTGGTGAAAAGCAATCCAAACATTGGGAGCTGTTTGTGGAACAGTCAGGAGGTGAGGGGAGGAAAGAGAGGTTAGAAAAATGCCAGCGTTGGAGGCCACGCGGTGGACAGCCCTGGGCAGGGCCCCCAGCAGGGGGGACATTTAGGATTTCATCCTGGAGATAGTAATGAAAGCTGTGAAGTGGGGCTGGGAGAGTCAGATTTGCATCTCAGAAAGAGCATCTCACTACAGCGTCAGGAATGAGGGAGGGGAGCTATAAATAGACAAAGGTCCTGAAAGGATTTCACAACACATTTGCATATTTTGAGATGGGAGTTGTAGTGAAAAAACAGTGATTTGTATGTGCTGAGAAACGAATATACTCCCTAATATTTGAGGAAATGTTTACATACATCATTTCCCTTGAAGTAAATTAGGAAATGAGGATAATGGTTCTGAAAAACCTAAAGACGGCTGGTGACTCATTATCCAATTAATTGATATGAATAAATTGGGGAAATCAAGCTAAATGAGAGTCAGTCACTGCATGCAAGTAGAGCATATTTATTGTCTTTTTTTTTAAATTTTTTTGGTTTTGTTTTGTTTGTGAGGGTTTATTTGTTTGTTTATTTTTGTTGTTGTTATTTTATAATATTAGAATCAGGACTCCTGCACCTCACTGAGAAGTAATAGGTCAGGTGTGTGCACAGGGTTCCTGAGCCTCAAAGATGAGATAGTGTGAATGCTGTGGACCTTGGCAGGAGAGGTGGTCAAGTTGGGTCATGGAAGCCTCTCTAACACCCTTTCTTCCATCTCACAGGAACCAGCCCTGCTGGCAGAAAGTGACACCATCCAACACTACACCAAATTTTTTAGAATAGAAAAGAGAAATAGAGCTATTTTCATAGGTGAAAATGATTATGAGTTTCTTCTTTGGTGATCTGTTTTAAGTTTGTACTTCAAAGAATATGCCTCACTTCTCAGCAATAACAGCACCTAAAGTTCACCGGGTTCCTCTCTCCATGATGAAGGACCAGCCCTCTTTATGCTGCCATGAGTCAGGATAATATGTAAGCATCCTTAGAAGACTGTGAAGGTACAATTCAGGAAAAGTCAGAACATATTTTCACTACTAAAATGGTGACCTTGTGAGAAATTTGAGCCTAATCGGATTATGTCAGAGTATGGGACAAAGCCAACAATCTCTGTACCCTGAAGCCCCTTTAAATATCTGTGTGCTGGGTCTGAACTCCAATGATGGCTGCTGTGCTGCTGTGCATTTTCCCCATTATGATTTAATACCCACCTGCAACTTGACTCTAAAAACATTCAAATGTTACAGATCCATTTTTATATAACTTGAAAGACCTTAAAACTTTCAGGTTTACACAATCATGTCTCATTTATTTTCATTAAAAAGCCTCACCCTAGTGAGATAGATTTCCATTAAAAAGCCTCACCCTAGTGAGATAGATTTCCCAAATAAAAATGACTAGAAGAATCATGTGACAAACCCTGCTGTTGGTGGTAAGCTACAAAGGGTTTTCCAGAATACAGTTTTGAAAAAAAGTATGCAAGTGTGTATATACTGAAGTTACTGTGTGTGTGTGGTGTAACTTATCTTAGGCAATCTGGCCATAGATTGGGCACTCAAATACAAAATTTACTCTGTTCATAGAAGATTATTGTTCTGTGAAAATATCAGTTGCAATAGGGTAGTATTTTTATGTAGGTATTACTGTTAAATATAGGTCCTGTTTCTAGGCATGCCCTATAAATCATGAGTTACAATGGACCCCAAAATGTGATTATAATGACAGAGATAATGTTTGCAGCCTTAAGTCTAAAAATGTGTTGTGTGGAATAAGAGCACACTAGAGATGTGCCATTTAATGCTTCCCTCTTCTGTTAGGAACACGCCGTGACTCTGAGCCTTAAAATACCCATGTGGAACATTCAGGGGAGATTCAGCTCGTTCATACAATCAAGATCTCCCTGGATAAATGTAAGTCAATACCTTTCAGAGTAGGTTAATATTCAGAGATAGTTGTTCTTGATAAGGTAATGTTGACTATGAAATCCCCAAAAAGACCACCACACAAACCTATTGATTTTTTTAAAAAAACAAACTGGTTTATTATATTAAAGCAGACAGATGGTTACAGAGTCTTAATAGTGTCTCAAAAAGGAGACATCAAGGGAAAGTATCAATATTTATGGGATTTCAGGGCCCGAGATGAGTAATCTCAAAGCAAATCTTAGAAGATAAAGTATCCCACTCCATTTGGGCTGCTATAATAAAACATTATAAACTAAGCAGCTTACAAACAACAGAAATTTATTTCTCACAATTCTATAGGCTAGGAAATCTGGGATCAAAGCCCTGGTATATTGTGTCTGTTGAGGGCCTGTTTCCTGGTTCACAGAGGGCAAATCCTTGCTATGTCTCACATGGTGGAAGGAGAAAGCAACTGCCTGGGGCCTCTTTCATCAGAGCATTAATCACATTCATGAGGGTGCAGCCCTCGTGACCCAATCACCCCCCATCTCCTAGTACCATCACATTGTTGATTAGGTTTCAACATATGCATTTGATGGGGAGCACAAACATTTAGACCAGTGATTCTCAACCTTCCTAATGCCATGGCCTATTACTACAGTCCCTGTGGGTCACGACCCACAGGTTGAGAACCGCTGATTTAGACCGTAGTGTGGAGAGTTAGTTGGGGTGAGGAAAATGTTGTGAAATAATAGCTTTGGGTGTGTAGACATAGTAAGACGGAGGTCTTGAAGTGAGTCTCAATGAGCATGTTGTTAGTGTCTCTTTAGTTGGTGTGATCGTATGAGTGTTTGCCCCCTCTGAAATTTCTATTGACATTTAATGGATGTGGAACCTTTTATAGATGATTAGGTCAGCAGGACTCTGCCTTCCTGGATGATCAATGCTGTTATCTTGGGTGTGGGTGTGTTACAGAAGGAAGTTGGAACTGGTTCCTCTCTGTCTCCTGGGCTCGCCTCTGCCTTCCACCCTTCTGTCATGGGATGATCCTCCCCAGATGCCAGTGCCCTGATCTTGGGCTTCTCAGGGCCTCCAGAACTGTGAGCCAGATCAACTTTTTAAAATAAATTATCTGGTCTGTCGTGTTCCATTACAGCAGCAGAAAATAGAATAAATCAGGCAGATTAACTCATTTCTTCAAGGAGTGGGTATCTCCTAGAGTAAGCAGTCTAGTAGATAATTTTGCCTGACTCAGTACTGGTTAACATGGAGACACTTTATTTGGTCCCAGACTTGTTTGCACAGGAAGGTATGTTTGGCCTCCATCCTTGGTCCCTGCTATTGCTCTGTAAACTGGGAGTGTGGTTGTTTGCACCATTGTAGGATGTGTTGTGAGTAGATGTCCTGGTGCTTGGTCATTCCAATTCCGCAGAATCACTCCACTCTACACCATAGGTCAAAGTCACAGTTTTTAAGGGATGGGGTCAGAGGCCCTGCCAGAATGTCAAATAATTTGTGCTCATGTTTTCAAACTGCCATAGTTCTCCTTTGGTCAAAGCTGTTTATACTCCTCCGATGACAACCCCCATTCCCAGAAGACTCTCCAAATTGTGAAACCAATCTCAGGTTTGAGGTTCAGGATCTTGTCATTTAAATTAGGTCCAGGCACAGCTGAGGTTCCATGGGTTCAATTCCTTTTGATCTGAAAACCTATGAGCAAAAATGACAAGTTTTTAGCTCTGCATATATCAAATACACACCGGCCGGGCAAGCATAGGATCTTCTGTTCAAAAACAAGGCAGGTAGGAAGTACACAATAATTGGTCCACAGCAATTCAGAGACAAACAAGCAGGACACCTGTCACCAGTACCTTAATAAAAGACAAGTAAAACTCCCTAGGAGTGTTTCTTCTGTCATCTAAGCTCTTGGTTCTGCCCAAGAGCAGAAATAGCTTGTTTGCACTTGAGAAATTTGACCAATCTGCTTCTTATTCTAGATATTTGAGAGCCCAAAGGCCACTTTTTAATATGTATCCTTTTCTGTCCAAGATCCTTTTCTGTCTCCATCCTTTTCTGTCCGAGCTGTTCTCTGTTCGATAATTCTTTGAAAAACTTTCTGGGCTTCCGTATCAATTCAGATTCCACACCATTAGAGAAAACCACACCTACAGATCTTTTCCGAATAGGTCGTCCACTTTCTGAGTCTTTTTTGGGGCTGCTACAGAACAAGGCCATTGGGATTCTTTGAAACACTATTGTTTAACGGAGAGGATGTATGAGGCATACACTTGCCATCCTTAGAAGACATTTTGTCTCTTTGAAAGGGTCTTTGAAGTGCTGACTGAAATGTTTTTGAGGTCTTAATACGGGATTTTACTAGCTATGTGCTGTGCTTTATCTTTTCTGGATAACACTCTAAATTTGATCTTTGCCATAGGCTATTCCTCACTTTAAGAACTATCTGCTGGCTGGAGAGAATATCTGGAGCCTTTACATTTCCTCTAAATCCCACTTAAGACTAGGTAGTTCCTTCATCTCTCTGCCTCACATTTTATCATAAGCATCTTTAAGAAGCTGCACAGCATCATCAGCACTTGGTATGGAGCCCTCACCATTCACCATCGAGTTTGTTGGTTATAGTTCCTCTTTTCCATGTTACTGCAGAAGACAATTTTTGCTACCACTTTCCCATCCTCATGCTCTCACTGGCAACCTCCTCGCGTTGCACCAGGCCTTCTGCTTATCATCCAGTCACAAAATCAGTGCCACTTATTTCAGAATTTATTACAGCAGCACTCTTCTTCTGGGGCTCAAATTCTATTTCGGTTATCTATTGTTATTTAATAAACCACCACAGATGTCACCGGCATCATACTCCAACCATTTATGCTAACTAGTCCCACTTCCCATCACCTCATAGTCCCTTGTTGATCAAGATAGAGGTTTATGTTCAACTCTGCACAGCACGGGGGAGAGGGGTCCTGACCACCACTCCTCACATTCATGCATCATTCAGTGTCCTTGATACCAGATGGTAGGGTGGAGGCTCAGTTCCCTGCAGGAGCCCACTGACAGTGGGGTAGGCACAGAAACCGAGCTCTGTTTCATGCTGCCCTGGGTTCAGTCTCCTGCTCCCCAGGTAGGTGTGGATGTTTGGGCCCCCAGGGCTCTAGTGACACTTGAAGTAGAAGGAAGGTGGAGTGCTGAGCAGACTAGCCCCATTCACACTGCCTTGTTTAGTCCTAAGGATACAATGGACGGAAAGGAGACTCAGCTCCTTACTGGGTCCTGCTCATCCCAGGGTGGATGGTAAAGTGGTGGTAACTGGCTCTTCCTTGCACCTTTTCATGTCTCACTGCTGCTGGGTGGGGGTGGGGGCTCAGCTCCTCACTGAGTCCTGCTCACCCCGAGGGTGGATGGTAAGGTATAGTGGTAACTGGCCCTTCCTTGCCCCTTCGCATGTCTCATTGCTGCTGGGTGAGGGTGGAGGCTCAGCATGCCACTGGCCCCCACTGGACTGCCTGCTGGGAAATTAGAGCACTGTAGACTTGTTTCAGACAGGAGATGGGAGGTCAGCTCCCTGTTGGGTCCCTCTGACACTATCTAGCAGAGGAATTGGAGCACCACCTGGACTTCCACTTGAGAAGTATGGATCAACTCCTCACTTGGTCTGCTGAAACCACCAGCAGGGGATCTGAGCATCACTGCTTGTCCTTACTTCCATGGGATGGGAGGATGACAAGGAGCACCAGCTTTCTGCTCATCCTGCTGACACTGTACAGGAGGGATGCAACTTATTTGTAGCTGTTCGTTTGGCATAGGGCAGGTATTGCCAAAAAAGTTTTCTGCTGCTAGGCCACCCTTTTTCCAGACCTTTGGTTGTGAGCAATAGGCTCCTCTTGGAAAACGATTTCATGTGCCTGTTGGTGGCTCTGGGTTGGAGATCTTTGGAGCTCTCTTTAGGAGATAAAAAGGGAGGCAAAAATGAAACCTAGATGATCAGCTGTTATGTCAGTCTCAAAGCCTAAAGGTTCCTAGGCAGTTCCCTTATTTCTGCATTTCAGATTCTTCCTATGTTTGTTTTGTTACATCTGTGGTTTTTTAGTTGTAAGGATTTTGAAGGAATGGGGCTAATCCATATTTTCCCAGAATGAAAAAGCCTGGGTATATTTTTGATTCTCCATGAAAACCCAAACAAATGTTAATTATCGTGGTCTAAAGACAATGAAGAGGGCAGAACACACATCTACAACTTTATAAAAATAAATAAATAAATAAATGTATCCACAAGTAACACCAAAGACAACATAAATGGGTTTGCTAGGTAGCTAGCAAGGGACCTCCAAGAATCTCCTAAAGGGAAAAGTGGATGGTATTGCCTTGAGCCATTGTCCCATGTGGGAAGAAGTACAAGGACTGCCCTGTCTTAGAGCTGTCCCACTTGGAAGAAGAAGGAACACTGTGTGTGCCAGGCAGTCCAGACACAATAGGATTTGGGCATGACTTAGAGCTAACTATCATTTCATCAATTGTCCATCAATACAATTCCTTGACAATGTCTGAACCAAGAGGAGGGACCAAGCCAGACAGTGTAAAACAGTACCCCAGACCATTACCAGAACCTTTTTGCCACAAGAAGAGGGCCCATTCATTGTCTGTGGTGAATGTATCTTGCTCTGTAAACCTATCCTTCGCTTTCTCAAAAAATTTTGTTTTATGCTTACCTTGCTTTTGGTGGATCTGGTCATTCTTTGGCCAAGAGCACCCTAAAAACTGAAGACGCAGAGAACTGCCTGAACCTTGGCAGGTTTGCAATCACAAGAGAAGAGGGAATGATTATTATGTTTTGTGGTCTTGAAGTCCTCAACAAACCTATATCCTTTTCTGTTGGATTTAATTAAAAGGTAAGGAAAATTACAAGGACTAGTACTAGGTATAATGAGCTTTTCTCTCATTATACCTAGTACTAGTCCTTGTAATTTTAACTACTGGTTTTAGTCTTGCTTAGTTCTTGGTTATAGACAGTACTGTGTAAGCTTGGATAAAGATCTGTATGGATCAATCTGAACTTTGATTCTTTGGACACTGTCTTAGTCCTTTGTTACAACAAAATACCATAAACCATATGGCTTATGAACTACATAAATTTATTTCTCAGAGTTCTAGAGTCTGGTAAGTCTGAGATCAAGGCACTAACAGATGAGTGTCTGGCCAGGACCTATTTCCTGGTTCAGAGAGGGCTTTCCTCCCACATGGTGAAAGAATTGAGGCAGTTCTCTGGAGTCTTGTTTATAAGACTGGCACAGCCATCTCTCAGAGGCCCCACCTTCTGTTATCATCACCTTGGCAATGAAGGTTGTCCATATGAATTTGGAAGGGACACAAATATTCAGACCATAGAAAGCAAGAATAATTTTGCCAACAAAAGTGGGATTATTTAGCACAAATAGTCTTCTATCTTGAGTAGGTCTTCATATTGGGCTTTATTTAAAACCCAGAGATACCAGTATATCAATATCAAAATTAGTTACTATCTGGTTATGACTCAGAGATTCTTTAGAATTTCAAGAACAATTAATCTAAAAATTTTATTTTCCCACTAGGCTTCTCCCTATTAAGTTGACAGTGGAGGGGAAAAAGTGTCCTTTGGTTGAAAGACCAAGTGTGGTGGTTATAGACTAAGAAGAAGGAATATTTGGAGATTATTTTTTCTTGACTCTAAGACAAAGGTTTTGTAATGGTGGCAGAGTTTATGGCATCAATAAGCAATTTGACATAAGGTTCTTTAACATTTGCAAAGATTTCTACTTGTGAATTTGAGGCTTAAACTGGGAAAACAAACACTAGGTTTCCCTTTGGAGCATTTTCATTGTCTGCCCACTTTAATTTTTTCCCTATAGCTTCTTAACTATCACAATGAAATTATTTATTCATTTTTCTTTCTGCTTACATTGTCTACAGATGTCTTTACAAATAACTTCCCATCCAAGTTCTTGTGATTGGGGTGGAAACATCATGCCTCATCTATAATACTACCAATTTATACTATACCTCATTCTGATTGTGTTTTAAGGCTATTTCAAAATATTGAGTGAATAGCTAGAGACCAGGCAGCAGAGCGAGCTCCCATTCCTGTTTTTCACTTTCATATTAAATCCCCTAGTTCTGGCTTACGGTTGTTCAAAGAAAGAGAAGATAGAGTTAGGGTCACATCTGCTTCAGGATCTATTCCTGAATGCTGTCTAAAGGTGTTAAAAAGCCTACTCCTGAAGTCACCAATAGATTCATCCTTTCTTTGCTTGCAGAAGAAGATTATAGCACAATCTATTTTTACAGAGCAGACTTTGAGGATGGCCTCTTATAGCTCTTGCTCTACATCTACGGCTTTTCTAACCCCTCTAATCTTCTCTACAATTCAAGGTCTATTAGGTCACTCAGAATCTTCCCTGTCTGACTTTTCCATCCAATTTTTTTTTTTTACCTCTGAGATTCCTATTAACATATGAACCAGAAGATATAAATCTGAGCTTCTCAAATAGTTTTTTCTTAGAACAACTCTATTTTATTTTTGTAAATTTCTGTCCCCAGTTGATATACAAGCTTTTGAAAATGATTATCAATGACTCTTAATTCCGACAAAGACAAAGGTTTACAGTCAACCACAATCACATTTCATCTGAAGAGGGTTTAACTCTAAGAAGCATTTAAGATTTGGAAGTTTCTTGTTGAGTTGAAAGGAAAGGAGAGGAGTCAGGAGGAGGAGTAAGGGTAAGGTTAAGGTGGGACCCCAGGAAGGAGGAGGAATAGTGGACTGAGGCAGTTATATTCAGATTTCAGTCCAGGAAGATCTAAGAGAAAGTGTTTAGTGTTTTGCATTTTTCATTCGCTTTGGCTAAGGAATCTTTTGAAGGCGTCAGTTTTAAATACTGGATTTTTTGTGTAAGATTTCCTATGTCAATGAAAAATTCATACCATTTATTTTTGAATTAAATGAATGAATGGTTTTGTTCAAATTAAAAGTTTTCCAAAATAGTCACCGTACTCCTAAATTATCCTTGGTGAAACTATTACACTTAGACGAAAAAATAAATAAACTATAGTGAAAATACATGTTAGTAGTAAAATTCCTGGCACTTTGCTGAGATCCAGGGCCTCAGGACCTCGATGTAGAAGAGTGTTCTTCTCTCAGGCCCTTTGAGCCTTTCACTCTGGGGTGTCTCTGACTGCCGTGAGGCATGAACTTGGACTGAGACACCCCCATGAAAGCAATGGTATTCTGAATATACTGCTTGTACAATTGTGCCTTACGCCCCTGTATTAGGGTTCTCCAGAGAAATAGAACCAATAGGATAGCAATGATATAGATTAGATATAGACATAGATATATTTATTATGAAGGAATGGCTGATACAATTATGGAAGCTGAGATATCCCAGGATTTGCCATCTGCAAGCTGAAAGCCTCAGAAAGTTGATGCTGTATTTCCTATCCAAACCCAAATGCCTGACAGGAAAATCAATGGTGAGTTCCAGTCTGAGTCTAAAGCCCTGAGAACCAAAGGACCAACTGTGTAAGTACCAGTCTGAGTCTGAAGACCTGAAAACCAGTAGTGCCAATGTCCAAGGACAAGGGGTAGTCTCTTAAGAATAGAGAGAATTTGCCACTGCTCTGCATTTTTCTTCTATTCAAGCTCTTAACTAATTGGATGAGGCCCACCTACATTGGTGATGGCAATCTCCTTTACTCAGTGTATTGATTCAAATGCTAATCTCTTTCAGAAATGCTCTTGTAGACTAGCCCAGAAATAATGTCTTATCAGCTATCTAGGCCAGTATTTTTCAAGTTTTTTAATCTCACAGCACACTCGAACCTATATTTAAACTTCCATGGTGCACTTAAATTATCTTGATCAAATGAAAAAAGGGTAAAAAAAGAAAAGAATATACTTGGAATTCAAGAATATGCTTGGACTTCTTTCGAAAGTAATTTCATTAAGGATCTTTAAAATTTTTCGCAGCATACTTAGTGCCTCTCGTGGCACACCAGTTGAAAAATCACTGATCTAGGCTTTCCTTAGCTCAGTCAAATCAACACAGAAAATTATCTATTTCAGCTTCTAACCTAACAGTAAGCTGTCTCAAATTGAAGGTAGAAGATTTAAGAGTAGAGAATGTGTCTTGAACTAGACTCTTGTGGACAAAGTAAAACAAGGGTGAGAACAGGTCTCATAAGACACTAATAGGCAACTCAAAGTAAAGTATGTTCTATAGGAAACCTGATATAGGGAGACCTGAACTACTCAAGAGATGGGTTTATCCAACCTATACCCATCTTCCTTTTTTGATCATTTTCTTATAAATATAACCGAAAGTTGAGGACAGACTGAGACAAACAGCAGTGTTTTCAGTCACAAGACAACTTGTCTCCGAGGAAAAGAGTTTTCAGTTCTGATCAGATCATCAAGGGATTCCTAAACAAGGGTTTCTTATTCCTAAGAGACATTTGGGGACTGAAAATAAAGAAATCACAACTCTGACCCAGAGGAGCCTCTTACCAGTCAGGCAGAAGGACTGCAGAGAGGAAGCTCACAGTGTAACTGGGGAGCAGGGCAATCTAATTCCAGGGTCTTGAAACACTGTGTCTTGGTAAAATCTAGAGGACTTTTCAACTGGTCAATCCAGTTGAAAGATCATCCCAAAGATCACCAGAAAAACTATTGCTCAAGAAAAGCTAAATCTATTAGATGTAACACAGTAAAGAACCTCACCTTGATAATGAAGTCTTAGTAATGTCTGAGCTGAAAAGGAATGGTCAGGGGATATTTATAGAGTGTATAGTATTTTTAAGGCAGGTCTTGAAAGAAGGCATATTGTTTGGGATTCTGCAGATTTTGTGATACAACAGACTTGAATTAGTGTGCACAGTGAGGTAAGAGTCTTGAAGGAGTTCTTGATGAGCAAGCTGTTAGTCCCGATAAGTAATCTCTTTTGTTGGTTCCAGTCTTATCATTCAGAAGCAGGTATTTCCTGGAGAAAGCAGCTAAATTATTTTTGCCTAGCCCCAATATTGTTTAGCATGGAAATAGGAAAGTAAGCTTGGTCAAAGAATTATTTAGCATGGGGGAGTAAGGAATGCTCTGCCTCAGTGTTCATTGGTATAGAGAGAAGTTCTAGAATATTCACATTTGAAGATTCTTTCTTAATAAATGTCTGTGACTTAAATCATAAAAGCAAACTGTTTCTTTTTACATTGTTATTATATATTAACAAGATGAGTCGCAAAATAATGCTCAAGTTGTTAAAATGGCAATATTTATAATATTAACAAAGGTAGGACCAAAAGAAGACAAGTACTCTCAACCTTAAGAGTATGGTGTAATTCCAGCTTTATATTTGCAACTCAAAGAGTAGGGAGAGAAAGCTTTGTGTTCAACTTACAAAGCAAATGAAATCATAATTTTAAAGGTCTATATCACCAAACATACTGTTTGATTTGGAAAGCAGGTTCCAAAAACTCTATATATGTATGTTGGAGAGGGTTGTGTATATTTGTGTGTGGCGTGTTCTATCACATAAGAGCAAAGGAAATGTGAGAATTCAAGTGCTTCTCTGCAGGTGAGGGTTAGGAAGAATATTCATTTTCTCTTCGAATAGCTACAGAGGGCATAAGCTACAGATCAGGCAGATATTAAGAATACTGAGATGAACGGGAAATGCCTGACTTTGACGAGCTTACAGTAGAGAAGGCTCCATTCAAATGGATAATCATAAGAAAACACAAGAGCAGCAGGAACCCTGGGGGGATGACAAATAAATTTCACCATTATTGGACATTTTGGGGGGTGAATTAGAAAATAAAATGCAATTATATTCAAAATGTAAAAATGAAATGTGTTTTCATCAAAAGCACAAAGTAAAGTCAACATAGGAAATTATTTAACAAATATTTTCAAATTATTTCCTTTTAAAATGTTAAAAATTATCTATTAAAACTAGAAAATAAAAATCAAGCTCACTCACTGAACATCAGATATTTAATCAAATATTTAATGCTGACAAATTAAATGTATTTAATATTTTATCAGATACATGTCACCAAATACTATATATAATCAAAACATTTAAAGCAGAAAATATATTTGGTTTTTAAAGATATTTTATCTAAATATATTTAATCAAAATTAACATTTTAAGTTAATTAATTTAATTTTAATTTTAAAAAGTAATTTTAAATTTTAATAATGAATCATACTAAATATTTTTATAAAAATGGAACTATATACAATTCTAGTTTCCACGTCTATCTTTTTGCCAGTGCAAAGGATTGGTACCATGCCTCATGCATGCTACTTCTAAACCTGCATACAGCAAATTTAAGAGTATAGTGATTTGTTTAATACAGCAAAACGTTCCTCGACTGCCATGCACAACTTGTACCAACCAGAAGACAAAGAGAAGAAGTAAAACAGATGCTGAGAACTACAGGAAATAATACCTTCCTGTGAAAAAATCTACTGTATTCGTGCTATCTGCCAGGACTGATTCAACAAATTTAATGTATGGAGCCCCCTCAAGCAGAAGCCCAAGACAGGAGTCTCCTTTGCCCAAATAAAAGGACTTCTAGGATGTATTTTCAGGTGAAGGATCATCATGACCAGATGGTGACAATCTCTTTACCATGACCTATGAGAGGCTACAAAATTGGCTTCATGAGTCATGCTAGACAGGGTCATCTGACAAACTGCCCACTCATCAGGGAGGAGAACGGATATGGAACAGCCCTCTGTCCCTGCTTCCTTTCTGCAAAGTCCCATTACCTCCTCTCTGAAGTAGGCAGCTAGATGTTGACCGACAAATGATGGAAATTCATTTTGGAACTACTCTGTGAAACCCTGAGTCCTCGTGAAAAGAGAAAAAGAAGCCAAAAGAGAGTTTTTGTATCTCTAGAAAGAAATCTATATTTGGAAAAAAATACATATTTATAATTACCCACAAAGATCCATAGCTATGTGTGCACAGAACATATTAAAAAAAAAAATCCTGATGAGTGATTTTGTTTCCCTCAGTTTCTCCATAACTTTAATAAAGAGATCTATCTAAACCCTGAATCAATCACATGACTTCCCTGCTAAAATACTCTTCAAAGAGTCTCTGTTACCTGCAAGAGAAAGTCGAAAGTCCTTCCTGTGCCATCTGTTTCTTCATTAACTCCCTGCTGGACCACTGAGCCTGCTCTAATATCTCTCAGCTGCTTCTTGCCATTTTCTCAAAGACAGCCTGGGTAAGAAATGAGATGATCCATGATTGTCTCTGAAAAGCCTACCAATAACTTTCAGTGCACAAAGAACAAAACACCGCCTCCTCACTATGACCTAGGACAGGCAACAAAATTTGGTTCTTCCTATTTCTCACATTCGGCCTCCACCACTTTACTTCTTGCTCGCTATACCACTTTCTAAAACACCTTAAGCTGCCTCCTTCCTTTCACACTTGCTGTTCCATCTAGAAGGTGTTCTGGCCTTATCCCCCCAGGACTGGCTCCTGAGAGTGTTTCCTCGAACACCTCACTCCAAACACGTCTGGTTGTTCTCCCTCCAGCATCCCAGCCTACGTTGGCTTCCTTCATAGTATACTTCGCAATCTATACTTCGTTGATTTCTTATTTACTGCCCTACTGATACATTCCTTTTTAGTGCCAAAGTCTTTTTTGATTTGTTTAGTGTTATATGCCCAGCTTTCAGCACAAAACTAACTCAGGAGAGGTATTGACTGAATATTTGTTAACCATCTACCTCTACAGGCTCATTTACTACTGCTCTGCCCCTTGCATTGTGTATAGAAATAATAGTTTCCCCAAACCCTTGAAGGAATAGCTAAAGCTGTTCTGCGCCTCTGTGCTTTTGCCCGAGCTCTTCTGTCTGCTCAGGCTATTCTTCCTCCTTCTTCACCTCACTAACCTCTGTTCATTCTTTAAGCCCCAGCTCTGATATTATCTTCAGCAGTCTGAGTTTTAACACACTTCCCTTCTGCTTCCCTAGAATCCCCTGCCTTTTTCACAGTATTTACCACTCTTTATGGGCATGTCACCTTTATTTGTACAGTTCTAGAAGGGGGAACCAAACCTTGTTTATCTTTTCTCTCCATAATTGTTTACAGTGTCTGGTATACTACAGATGCCCAGTAAATGGAGTTAGATGGAATTGAAAGGTTTTTCTCTGCTTCTGACAGGTAAGGTGTATCAAATCCAAGGTTAGGCTACTTGGGATCAAATATCAGCACTATTACTTACTTACTAAATTATCTTGGGAAAGTCACTTGAACTTGTGCCTCAGTTTCTTAATCCATAAAATGAGGTGGAGGATAAGAGCTATCCCATAGGTTGTTGGGAAGAATAAATTACTTAATATATGTAAAGTATTTAAAGGTGTTACATTCAAGGTTAACATTCAATAAATGTTAGCTGTTCATTTACATGAAATGTTTTTCGTAATCCTTTTCTTTCTTGGGACAACACATAAAAGAAGTTCTTCCAATATCTCTTCTCATGTAACAGTAATGAACTCTAGTTAATGGCAAATTTGTGATTATCTTGGCACTATCCTCTTTTCTAATTGGGCACACATACATAAATCGTGACTTTAGCTGCTTGACTGTTGTGTAACTTAAGGAGTCTGTATATTGCCAGTCTGTGCCACTTGGCAGCTTTAAAAATTTAATTTAATTTATTTAAAAAGAGAAAATGAATACATGTGAGACTAGTACTATGTAAATATGCTTAAATCTATCCCCATATGTTTTATTCAAAATGTTTTACACTGTTAAGTAGAAAAAGAAAACAGATCGGATCATATATCACCTCCCTGCTCAAAATTGCTCTATAGGTCCCAAAATAGTAAAAAAAGTTTGAACATCTCCATAGACCCTCAAAAGATGTAAAATGAACAAAGCCAGTGAAACAACTTTGGAGACACAGAAAGGGCAAATAATGACATAAAATTAAAGCTTATTAGTGTATAATCAAAGCAAAGTAAGGCAAAGCCATGGTATATATTTTACCTACCAAATGGCATGATTAAAGAAATGAATATTCAGTGTCAGCAAGAATGCAAGGAAATGCAAATTCCTATGTGGCATCATGGGGAGTGCAGTTTGGTTTTAGCTTGGGGGAAAAAATGGAAATAGGTACCACAAGCCTTGAACAATTATATTCCCCTTGGATTTAAAATTTATTTCCCAGAAATAGTATGAGGAAATAATTAAAAGGTTTGAAAAAAGTCCTGATACAGATTTTTATTAAGGTATTTCTTATAATAACAAAACATTGCAGATAGCTTATTGTTCAGCTATGTTAATTTGTAGTTAATCTACACAATTAAATATACAAGTATATAAAGATTATCTCCGAAGCATGCGTGATGACATTAGGATACTTTTATACTTTTATCCCCAAAGCGGTACACTCAAGCATCGCTTAACTGCAGGGATGTGTTCTGAGAAATGTGTCATTAGGTGCATCTGTTATTGTGCAAATGGCACTAAGTGTTCAGTACTTACACAAACCTAAAGGGTATCACCTACTACTCACACCTAGGCTGTATGGTCTAACCTATTGCTTCTAACAGCCATAAATCTGTACAACATACTATACTGTATACTATACTGTATACTACAGGCATCTGTAACGCAAATCACTAGGCAATAGGACCTTTTCAGCTCCACTACAATTTTATGGGAACATCATTGTATATTTGGTTTGGCATTGACTAATAAGTCCTTATGCAGCACATAACTGTATGTAAATTATATATATAATTACAATATTTATAAATTTATTGATATATTTATAATAATCTATTAAAATTATATGTATAATTTATGCATAAATATAAATGACAATTATATACGAGATATCTATATGTGTGTGGATGAAAGCAAACATTAAAATATTAACAATAGAATTACATATAGGTGTCAGGGTAAAAATAGTTGATTTATTGCCCATGTTAAGGCTTCTTTTCTACATTTATAAAATTTTCCACCATGAGTACATGGCATCATTTTTTTAATCTGGAAAACAATTGAATTAAAGTTAGTAAGGAAATTTTATGTTGGTACATCACACTCTCCATAATTCAATACAACCTACCTTACCATAATTCTGAATTCCAGTCACTCCATGGAAACTGTTAGAATCATTGTGTAGATTTGGTACATATTATCACCCTGCAAAAACTCAAAAACTTTAGAGACTTTAAAGTGTAACTGATCTGGTTCTTCCTTGGATAAGCATTTTATTATGTTCATTGCATCAAATGGTTTTGAATAATCACAGCACTAGCACTAGTGTTCAGGACACAATATAGGTTCAATAAATACAGGGGGTGCCAAAAAAATGTATACACATTTACGTTTGAAATGAAATTTGTATTGAAATTGTAGTACTCAAAATATGCTAATAGTGAATACAAGTGACATTTGACTTTTGCAAGTACAAGAGGTCATCGAGGTGGTTACCATCAGTGTCCAGACACTTCTGATTACAGCAAACTACTGTGTGAGCACCATTGATCAAAGTATCCCTTGTATCACCACACACACTGATGCAATTTCTTCCTGAACTACTGCCAGTGTAGCTGGTTGTCCACAGTATAGCACATTCTTTAAGGTCCCCCATAGGCAGAAGTCAAGAGGTTTTAAGTCAGGAGAACATGGGGGAAACTCAACTGCAACTCTGTGTCCTATCCATCATCCTGGAAAATTCTCATTGAGATTAGCTTTCATGACTTGGTACAAATAATAATCTAGAGATAAAAACATCCATTTTACTATATTAACAATGCATCGTGTGCTTGTTACGCTGACTCCTGTCTCACATGCACGTTGTTTGGTAGACTTCTGTGATGAACGTGTACACTCTGCCAATGCCATGGGGGAAGCAGCAGGACGCATTGCTTGTTGTGCACATCACACACAGCATCAGGCGTCTCAACCTTATGACAAATGTGTGCAATGCTTAGCATGTTGGAGGCTCTGCTGCATACTCGCACCTCCATTGTCATTGTACTCCACAACATTCTTGAATTTAAAATACCACTTCACAATGGCCTCAATGTTCAAAATGTTCTTCAAATGACAGCCATGCTTCTGCCACTTTCTTTGACTGTCCTGCCTGTCTCATGGTGATGCTAGCATCCATTTGATTAATGCCATCTTTTAAATGAACACTTGCTTCCACAATTCAATACAACTTCAATACACAATGCTTCCATAATTCAATACAACTTCAAAAAGTAATACATACAAAACATCACTTAAAATATGTATAATTGTTGGCACCCCTGATATTTGTTAAGTGAATAAATGATTTAATAAATGGACTTTTCTAGTTAACCAAACTAGGTCACTGATTTTCCTGAATCTTCTTCCACAATTAAGCAAGTTTCCAAAAATGGACTTTGATATGTAGACCCAGTTTCATACTAACGAGGAATATTAGACCAGGGTTCTAATCTGAGACTGTGGAAATAATTACTTAGCCACTTTGAGCCTTGGTTCCTTTAACTGGAAAGGAGGTTAACAATTCCTGTCCATTCCATAAAAGTTATTGTAATTCCAAAATGAAATAGCATACTTGAAGACTTAATAAATATTTAATCAATATTTGTTTAGTAATTAAATATTTTAATATGTTAGCTGTAGAAAAATAAACAATTATTACATGTTAACAAAAATAATAATGAATAGAAACTAAAAAGTAAGCAAAAGCATGATGCAAGTAGGAGATGCAAGCTTGGTCAACAAAACCAAAAGCTATGATTAGATCTTTCCAACTTCTTCTGTCCATTTTATAATAAATAACCACTTTTAGTAATCTGACTTAATAAAACTTTATAATTACTCTTAGGAAAGCTAAAAATATCTAATGTGTTTTTCAGTAGATATAGGAAATTCCGGGTGTCAAATTTTCTCTGTGCATGGATGAAATAGAACTCAAATTTTTGTGTCAATTTAGAAATATATTTTACAAAGATGTTAAAAATCTCTATAAGAACTACAAAACACTGATAAAGGAAATTGCAGATGACACATACCAACAAAAAAAATCCCCTACTTATGGATTTGTAAAAACAGAATGGTTAAAATATCCATATTTCCCAGAGTAATTTACAGAGTTAATGCAATCCCATCAAAATGCCAATGTCTCTTTTCACAGATTTAGAATAACCCTAAGTTTCATTGGGAACCAAGAAGGATCCCAAATAGCCAAAGAAATCTTAAATAAAAAAGAATAAATCTAGAGGCATCACATTCACTAACTTCAGATTATACATACAAATTACACAAGGACTATAGTAACCCAAATAACATAGTAGTGGTATAAAAGTAGAGACATAGACACTGAAGAGAATAGATAACCTGGAAATAAAATCACCTACCTATAACCAACTGATCTTCCACAGGGAAGATGACCACATACATTGGGGAAAGGAAGTCCTAAAAAATAAATGGGACAACTGGATAGCCACATACAGAAGAATGAAACAGAAACAGGACACCTACCTCTCTTACCATAGAAAGTCTTGACAATTAAGTTTGCAAACTCATCCTAGAAAAAGGCCTAAATACCTCATTGCTGAATATCATTAAGGTCACCTTCAAAGTGGTCCCCTTGAAATCACTGCACTGATGTGAGCATCTAGTCCACCCTTTAAAGCAGCTTTGGAACTCTTTTCCTGGAATGGCCATCAAAGCTTCCATCATATTACCCCTGATGTCCCGAATGTCATCAAAGTATCTTCCTTTCAATATTTCCTGTATCTCTGGGTAAAGAAAAAAAATCACTGCGGGTCAGGTCAGGTGAGTATTCCAATACTGTTATTTGATTACTGGCTACAAACTCCCTCACAGGCAGTACCATGTAAGCAGGTGCATAGTCATGATGCAAGCACCACACCTTTCTCATGCCAAGATTTTCTATTAAGATTGTCCTAATGGTTTTCCATTAACGTTTAATTAGCTATATTTCTCACAGTCAGCTGATTTTTGACATATAATTCGATGAATTTTTAAACTATTTTTCTTAGTTTACTGCTCATCATTGTCCACCATGACCTCTCTTCAGTGACACTTTTTCTCCCCATAGAAAAACATTTAATCCATTTGTACACTGCCCTTTTCTTCACAGCATTATTCCCATAAACTGGACTGACTGATTTCACTTCCACTCTTGCCAAGTTTAACAAGAAATTTAATGTTTGTTTGTTGCTCTCATTCAAGCTCTGACATTCTTGCCACAGCACATAAAAACACGCAAAAATACTGAATATCACTCAGTAAGACACCCCCACACATGGACGTCTCACAAGTGTGAGACGCTGATCAAAACATAGGTAAAAAGCATGAAGAGTTTTTTGAAAGAAGATAGACAAATGGCCAATGGACATTAAAAGATGTTCAACTGTTCTAAACATCAGAGAAATGCAAATTAAACTACAATGAGAAAGCACCTTACACCTATCAGAGTGGCCATTACTAGAAAGATCAAAAACAACAGTGGAGTCTCCTTGTAGCCATCAGAGAAGTCTACCTGTTGAGCTAATATGTTGCTGAGCAACATGTATTTTCTGTCTTTTCATGGCTGGTCATAAATGGTACCCAGTATGGTACCAAATCATATTATGTCACTTCAAGTTCTTCCAAGCTTCACTTTCCTCTCTTTCATCCTGCTTGTATAATGCCTCTCACATAAGCATCCAGATGTGTTTTCTATGAAATCTGAAACTTAGTGAACTAATAGCATCTATTTTCTAGAAATGTATTCTTTTATAACTCTAGCAAAAATCAAAATCAACATGACAGCAAAGTCACGCTCCCTGTGAAGGCTCTAGGGGAGCATCTCTTCCTTGCTTTTTCCAGGTTATGGTGGCTTCCAGAATTCCTTGCCTCGTTGCCCCATCACGCCAATCCCTGCCTCCAGGGTGACATTGCCTTCTCACCTTGAAAAATCCTTCTGCCTTTCTCTGACATGGATACATGTGACGGTGTTCAGGGCTCACCTGAGTAACCCAGGAGAAGCTGCGCCTCTCAAGATCCTTAATTTAACATCTTTTGCATAAAACGTAACATTCATGGGTCCCAGAAGCAGGATGTGGAGATGTCTTCCTGAAGAGCACTGTTCAGCTCATTATGCCATGAAAAGAAAATATTTTTCTCATAGTCACAAATCAATTTTATTATAGGAAGTGAGAGTATTTTTCTAGACCAGATACTAAATTTTTCAGATCACAATACATGTGTGGCAGTGTAACTAGATACACATAGTATGTGTATTTGAACAAAATGCAAAAATCAAGCACAAGAAAAAGGAGATTAAACAACACAAAAGTTTTATCCTGTTATTCATCCACTAAAACGTTAGGGTCATAACAACCACTCCAACATGCACGGAAGACAATGATTGCCTTTGAAATGCAGAATAAGTGTTTTGAAGTGATATTGGCTTGGAGGGGAAGAGTTTCTAATTTTTAGAGCAAATTTTTTTTTAAGTAACTGCTTCAGGTTTGCCTTCTCTCCTTTATAGTGTTTTTCTTTACACAAAAGATTTTGGTTTCAGTTCCGAGTTTTTTAAAAAAATGAAAAGAGCTAGTGTGAAGGGTTACTGGAGTGGAAGGAAAAGGAGGCGGCGGGGGGAGGCAGGCTCTGTAAAGTGAACAGCTGGGGTGTGCCTGATTCAAGGTGGATGCTAATATTACATTGTGTAAGATCCCAGTGTGAATTCCAGCTGTGATCATGTACTATCCTCTTCCATCTACAGTGTGTACAAAAGGAAGCATTATCATTTGCATATTTGAATTCCACATGCACTGTTATTCATTTGTGTCTTCAATTTTTCTTCTTCAATTTGTTTTATAAGAATAAGCTCCCTTCTCTAGGCTAGGGAAAAAAATGCTGGCACAAAATAATATGATGTGTTTATATTTGAATTTCTAAATATAATTCATACCATGCTCATCTATCATTGTCTCATTTATCATTTATTCTTTGTGCTGTAGTTACAA
Source organism: Perodicticus potto (assembly GCA_963574655.1). Classification (NCBI taxonomy): domain Eukaryota; kingdom Metazoa; phylum Chordata; class Mammalia; order Primates; family Lorisidae; genus Perodicticus; species Perodicticus potto. The sequence continues at coordinate 80,773 of CAUYRH010078937.1, forward strand.
TTATGACATCTAGGAAGAAGGCAGGTTTTCTGATTCTTAAATGCCCCTGGGTCTTTCCTTGCTCATTGAGCAGTTATAAATGAAATACATTTAACTCATTGGGTTGTAGACTTCTGCAATGCAATTTTCAGTTTACGGGTAAAGCTAGTTATCATTAGAAGCTGATGTCAACTGTGCAAGCAAAGTCATTTAGGAAGGAAATGTTTCAGTTTTAGAGATCTTTCTATTAATTAACCATTCAATAAGTTTATTTTCTAGTAGTCTACCTTTTCCTAACTCTTGGAGCTTAAATGTTAACAAGTTTAGTTTTAAAGAACAAACGTGTCTTTATGTCTTCATTTGTTATTGCCCATAATGGCCTCACTGCACATTTATCGGAAGTGCACCTAAGTGCCTTGGACCAGTCTCACTCAGGCCTTTATGATTGGCCTTCTGAATCCCTCTTATGAATATTTCAAGTAAGTGGTTTCTAGAAGAGTGCAGAATGCTGCCTAACAACCTTGGAGTCCACAGACCTTTGGGTAAAGGGCCATATTTTATTACAATAGTGCTACTTTCAAAAAGAGTTCTGGGTACCTGGGAACTTTGGGGGTATACCTTGCCATGCATTCAGTGGACTCTTGAACAACTCAGACTTAGAAACACTGATGTTTATGCAGTGGAAAATCCAGATATATTTTCCCCCAAACTTGACTACCAATAACCTACCATTAATAGGAAGTCTTATCAATAATGTACACAATTGATAACAAATATTTTGTATCTATTTTGTATTATATACTGTATTCTTACAATAAGATAGAAAAAAGGAAATGTTATTAACAAAATCACAAGAAAGAGAAAACATATTTATTATTTATGGAGTGGAAGTGACCACCACAAAGGTCTTCAGCCTTAACTTCATATTGAGAAGGCTGGTGGGGGGGGGTGGTCCTACTGTCTCCGGGTGGCAGAAGTGGAAGAAAGTCCATGTGTACGTTGACCTGTGAAATTCAAACCCATGTTGTTCCAGGGTCAACTATATACTTATATGGTGATGTTCTCCCAAAGAATTTAATCCGTTGGAAGACAGAAATTACATCTTATTCAAATTTCAATTTGCCACAGTGTTCTCCATCTGGTAGATGCTTAAAGCGTCTGTTAGTAAGGACACACGTAGAGAAGGTTGTTGAGGAACAAGAATTGAAATGTTCAATTAACTCCTTCACAAAAGATACTAATTAACGGGATCCCAAATTATGCATCATGTCTCATAGACAATTTCTGGTACTATGCTGCAAAACCTTTAAAATTGTTTTCATCCTTTGACATAAAAATTATATGTTACAAATGAATTCTAAGAAAATTAACAGACAATGACAAAAATAAAAATGGGTAAGATATTCAGTTCACTTCATAATTGTTTATAATAATAAAAAATTAGAAAAAAATTAAAAGCCCAATAATAAGAGACTGCTCGAATTATGGTGTAAACTATCTCTGCCTTACTATGTACTCATAAAAGTGATGCATGATATATTTGTTGACATGGAAAACAACTTAAAATTTAATTATTAAAGATAGTTGACTACAAAACAAATATCAATTTCCATGGCATGTGAGGAAATCAAGACTTCATGTGTGATACATGGGATAATTAAATCAATTATTAAATCCATATATCAATATGCTATAGAAAAAAATTTATGATCATACAAAAAATTCAGAAAGAGCATTTGGTAAAGTATAAACCTCATTCACGATAAAAACTTTTAAGAAACTAGAAATAGAAATCTCATATCCTCATATCCTCAATTTGATGAAGAATATCTACAAATACCAATAGGCAGCATCATACTTAATAGAGAGAAACTAGATTTTTCCCTTCTAATATCAGGAACAAGCCAAGATATCTCCTCTCATCACTCTTATCCAACATCCAAGTTAATTCAATAAGACGAGAACAAGAAATAAAAGGCACACAAATGGGAAAGGAAATACAGCCGTCTTTGCACACAGATAACATGATTGTCTAGGTAGAAAATCCCAAAGGTTCAACAACAGAAAAAAAAAAAAAATCCTGAACTCATAAGCAGTTAAAACAAGGTTGCAGGACAAAGGTTAGTATACAAAAGGCAATCATTTCCAACAATGAACAATTGGAATTGAAAATTAAAAGAAGCCTTTCTATATTAGCACTAACAAATTAATAAATGGCTCAAGTATGTATCTACCACAATGCATATAAGATGTATATAAGGAAAACTACAAAATTTGATCAAAGAAATTAAATAAGATCCACGTAAATAAATTGTCCATGCTGAGAGAACATTCTCCCCACTATGATCTATACATTCAACACAATGTCACTCAAAAGCCCAGGAAGTCCTTTGTGGATATTGACAAATTGACTTTAAAATTTATAGGGAAAGGCAACAGGCCCAGAATAACCTACACAGTATTGAAGGAGAAGAACAAATCCAGAGGCCCACCACTCCCTGATGTACTAACTACATTGCTATATACTGTCACTATAAAGCTCCTGTATAAAGTCTGGTATTGACAAAAGACGCAGTTGGAACAATAACTGGTCATCCACACGCCAAAGTACACCCATCACAAAAACAAATTCACAGACCTAAAATGAAACACAACATTTTTCTATAAACCTAAAATTGCTCTAAAAAATATCTATTAATTCTTTAAAAATTTTCTTAAGACCTGAACTAAGACATTTGAAAGGGCATAATGTCTTTAGGATGAGATTTATTTTAGTTTCAATGATGAAATGTAAATGCCAATCATTTATTTTGAAAGAGAAACAATTGGAATTTCCACTTATGCTCATATAGGTTAACCAGACCCCCTTTCTTTTTCACAAACCACTAGACAACTAAACAAAATACACAAAACGATTGTTTTTAGACATCATACGACAGACAGAGCAGGGAGAAGGGAGTAGGAGAGGCAAATGCCAAGACTGCCCTGGCTTTCTGCCTGGAGCCCACCGTGCAGAAAGAGAGGACCCATGTGGAGCATAACAAGAGGGCCGAGCTGGGGAGATGGATCAGAGTTTGAGGAGTCTGAAACAGCTGGAATTGCATAGCAAAATAATGGAGTTGAGCAAGCTCCACAGAAAACAAGCCTCATAAATATGTATTGTGCTCATTTTAATCTGTTGCTGAATTCCAGGCCTGGCAAAGACAAGCTGAACAATCCTTCAAACCCACATAGAACAGGGAGACGTTTAAGTTCAGATCAGTCAGCAAAGAAGCTTCACTGAAACAACAAGGGCATCCAGGAGAGATCCCATTATTTAGAAATGTGGCTAACTTGGCCTATAGTAAAGACCATTGTAGACCTCCCCTAAATAGCCTTTTAAAAAAGCTGTAAAAAAATAAAGCTAATTTATAAGAAACTTAACTGTTAAACTTCCATACCTGTTAAAGGAAGTTAATAAAATGCAGGTATACAAAACTTCATGTTCAAAGTATGCAATACATAATTAAAAATAAATAATTTTTTTTTAAAGTATGGATGTGCAAACAAACATAAAACTGTCCAGTAAGCAGAGGGAAACATGTTGATAGAACCAGACCAAGAAATGACCAATTAGATGAAATTAACAAAGATGTTCAAAAGCTACTATAAACAAATTCTAAGAAGGACTAGAAAATATTAACACAGTGAGGCAATAGATGAAAAAATATATAAAGAACTAAGCAGAATTTGTAAAGACAAAAAAGAATTCTTTTTTATATATGAATTTTTTTATTAAATCATAGCTGTGTACATTAATGCAATCATGGGGTACAATGTGCTGGGTTTATATACAATTTGAAACATTTTCATCAAACTGGTTAACATAGCCTTCAAGGCATTTTCTTACTTATTTTGTTAAGACATTTATATTCTACATTTAGTAAGTTTCACCTATACCCTTCTTTTTTTTTTTTTTTATCTTTTGGGAATCTTTTCTTTCTTTTTTTTTTAATTTTTATTAAATCATAATTGTGTACATTGGTGCAATCATGGGGCACAATGTCCTGACTTTATATACAATCTGAAATATTTTCATTGAACTATTTAACATAGCCTACATGGTCTTTTAATCACTATATGAAGACATTTATATTTTACCTTTAGTAATTTTCACTTGTACCCTTCTAAGATGCACCGTAGGTGTGATCTCACCATTACCCTCCCTACACCCCTCCGCCCTCCTCTCCTCCCCTCCTTTTCCCCTTTCCCCATATTCTTGTGCTATAATTGGGTTCTAGCTTTCATATGAAAGCTATAAATTAGTTTCATAGTAGGGCTGAGTACATTGGTACTTTTTCTTCCATTCCTGAGATACTTTGCTAAGAAGAATATATTCCAGCTCCATCCATGTAAACATGAAAGTGGGAAAGTCTCCATCTTTCTTTAAGACTGCATAATATTCCATGGTGTACATATACTACAATTTATTAATCCATTCATGGGTTGATGGGCACTTGGGCTTCTTCTATCAATTACCAATTATGAATTGGGCTGCAATAAACATTCTGGTACAAATATCTTTGTTATAATGTGATTTTTGGTCTTTTGGATATATACCTAGGTAGAGGAATTGTAGGATCAAATGGCAGGTCTATTTTTAGATCTCTAAGTATTCTCCAAACATCTTTCCAAAAGGAACGTATTAGTTTGCATTCCCACCAGCAGTGTACAAGTGTTCCCTTTTCTCCACATCCATGCCAACATCTCTGGTTTGGGGATTTTGTGATGTGGGCTAATCTTACTGGAGTTAGATAACATCTCAAAGTAGTTTTGATTTGTATTTCTCTGATGGTTAAGGATGATGAGCATTTTTAAAAAATATTACTGGGTGGGATTAATAGCAGAATATTGCAGAAGAAAAGATCCATAAACTCAACTCAGAGCAGTAAGATTAGAGGGAAATAGCACAGTACAGAAAATAGGGTGGTACCTGTGGCTCAGTGAGTAGGGCGCCGGCCCCATATACCAAGGGTGGCAGGTTCAAACCCGGCCCTGGCCAAATTGCAACAAAAAAATAGCTGGGTATTGTGGCAGGTGCCTGTAGTCCTAGCTACTCAGGAGTCTGAGACAAGAGAATTGCCTAAGCCCAGGAGTTGGAGGTTGCTGTGAGCTGTGGCGCCATAGCACTCTACCAAGTGAGACTCTTTCTCTACAAAAAAACAAAAAACAAACAACAAAAAAAAAAGAGAGAGAAAATAAAGATATACAAAAGAAACGGGGCATGTGGGATGGTACCAAGTGTTACATATGTGTAACTTTAGCTTAAGAAGGAGTCAGTAAAATATTTGGAGAAATACTGACAGAAATATTTTCAAATTTTATGAGAAATATAAACCCACAGGACCAAGAAGCTCAAAGAACCCCAACCAGGATAAATATCAAAAGACTCACTACAAAACACATCACAATTTCAAATCATTGAAATCCAGCAATAAAGAGAAAATCCAAAGAGCAAAGAAAAAAGACACCTTATCTACAAAATAATAAACATAAATAATGGTCACAGACTTCTTAAAAATAATGCAAGCCAAAATACAGAGGGTGCCAAATAAATGTGTACATATTCTAAGAGATGTCACCTATGTGTTACATTTTGAAGTTGCATTGCAGGTACTGTTACTACTCAAGTGTACCTAGGCAGGCAACCACATCCATTTTACCTGCAATTTTTACACTTTCTGGAAATGATTGGTTTACTTCCAACAAGATCACTGAAAATGTGTATACATTTTTTTTGGCATCCTTGGTACAATAGAACAGAATCCTTAAAATGTTGCAAGAAAAATAAAACTTCCAAGGCCAGGCACAGTGATTCATGTCTGTAATCTTAGAACTCTAAGTGGCCTGGGCAGATGGATCACTTGAGCTCAGGAGTTCGAGATCAGCTTGAGCAAGAACGAGACCCCTGTCTCAAATAAACATAGAAAAATTAGGTGGCATTTGGTGGGGCTATAGTCCCAGCTACTTGGGAGACTGAGGCAGGAAGATCACTTGAACCCAGGAGATTGAAGTAGCTGTGAGTTAGGCTGATGCTAGGGCACTTTAGTCTGGGCGACTGAAGGGCATACTTTGTTGAAAGGAAAGGGGAGAAGAAAGGAGAAAAAGAAGGGGAGGCAGAGAGGGAGGGAGAGACAGAGAGGAGAAAAGGGGAGAAGAGAAACAGAAAACTTCCAGCATGGAATTCAATAACTCAATACCCAGTGAAAATATCCTTCAGAAAAGGTTAAGAAAAGATTTCTTTCAGAGAAATAAAAGCTATGAGAGTAAGTCACCAACATACAGCCACTATAAGAAATGTGTTAAAGGAAGTTCTTCAGTCTACAAGAAAAGTGATACCAGATGGAAATTCAGATTTACACACAAAAAATTGATCCTTAGAGGTGGTAAATATTTGGGTAAACAAATAGTATACCTCAAAATCTATAGTGGCATTGATTGCTAGGCATGGAGAGAAGATAGATTACAAATGAAGACAAACAAACATTTGGGGCAATAGATGCCTTCCTTAACTTGATTGATGATTACATATGTATATGGGTACATGTCAAACCCTTCAAATTGTGTACCTTTCATGAAGTTTATTTTACATTAAATATAGCATTAACAAAATTAAGATAAACTATTTAGTGTAAAACATTTGACCTTGAAGAAACATGTTCTCACGTACAATAGGAAAAATTCTATTTCTAAAGTAACATTCTAACATCATGGCAACCTAGGAGTGGACAAATAGTTCTGATCAAACATAACATCTGTTTTTCAAGATTGAGGGAAACTATTGTTAAATGGAAATTTCTACTACATGTTTCTAAATTCAATAGTGAATTTTTATCCTCATTTCATATGAGCTCTGGGCTGCAATTGACAAGTGGACCATTTCCTCTTCCTGGAAACATGATCTTCCCTGGACTTCCAGCCTTACCTTTACTTCACTGGCCACTTCTCCTTAGCCTCTTTGCTTTGGTCAACCTAATATTTAAAATGCGGGAGTGGCCTGGCCCATTTTCTTTCTTTAAATTCACATCTTCAATTGCCTCAAGCATTATTGCCTGAAATATCACCCAAATGTTGATAACTCCTAATTTATATACCCAGCCTGGACCTCACCCTTGAATTCCAGAAGTAGACATCCAAATCGCTTGCTCCACCTCTCCATTTATATGTTTGAGATTTCAAACTGAACCTGCCCCAAAGGTTGTCTCTCCCTTTTCTGAAGTGCACCACTCAAGTTTTCCTCATTATAGTAGATCTCAATCCCATTCTTCCATCATTTATGCCAAATATTTTGTTTTTATCCCACATCCAATCTGCCAGGAAATCCAGTTGCACTCCTGTCAAATATATCTTTTATCCAAAAACTCACCACCTCTCTTGCTAGCACCATCGCCTGTAACCCAGATTGTTGCAATAGCCTCCTGACTAGTACTCCTCTGTTTTTGTCATTGTCTCTCCAATCTATTATTAATCCATTCAGCATACATGTTTGGCCTTATTTCTTTTGCCTGGTTTCCTATTCTTCCATTTCCCCAAAACTCTATTCCAGTCACACTGGTGTGCTAGCTGTTTTTCAGATACATCAGGGACACTCATTTGGGGGACTTTGCTTTTTTTTCCAGATGTCTGCATACTTTGGTTCCATATTTTCTTCTTTAACCAAATATTCTCAATCCATCCTTTCCTGATGTCTCTATTTAAAACTGGAGCCAGACATCAAGCCCTCGCAATCCCTAAGCACCCCCTTTTCCACTTCCATTCTTGTTCTTTCCCAAGTACTTATCACCTTATGTATTTTTCAATTTACTTATATTATTTATTATTTATCTTCCCCCTTTAGAATGTAAACTCTCTTATTGCAGTTTTCTGTTATGTAAACAGCTGAATCCTTGGCACCTAGAAGAATAACTCCTTATACATGTTCGATAAATAATTTTTTTAATCAATGCACCGTGTGTGAGTGAAGATATTACCAATAATATAGATATTGTATTTTAATTCTTAATAAATTACCATAAATGAACAGATAAATAAGTTTACATTTTCATATCATTGCAAAATCATTTAAAGAGCATAATTTTTCAAGATTTAAGGATGTTACTTGTGTGATTGTTAGGTTTTAAATTCTAAATAAAATGAAGCTTGGCACCACTGCTGAGTTAAACACTAACCAAAAAAAGGCAGAGCTTTCTAATGGAAGCACCACTGTTTCCAAAAGCACCATTGCTTCCCGAACCACTGGGACCCAAGTGAGCTTTACTACAATAAAACAATACAGCTATTCCTTGTATAGTTACACTGATCCTTTTTTTTCTTATTTCGAACCTCGCATATAAAGTGAAACACGGCTCAAAGGATATTTTTTCTATGAGTGCATAGCAGACACGAGACCAGTAAGACAGAACGTGGACAGACAGAAAACAGTCAAGGGAGGTATCACTCCTTCACAGACTTTATTTATTTTTTACCTCAAAGTTACATTTATAGGTTTCTTTCAGTTTTATTTAAAAAAAAAAACTTTACAAACAAAACAGATATCAATATTCCCCAGATTGTTTTAATGATTTGCATTCTAAAGGCTATTAGCAAAACTGCTCACACATCTTTTGCTTTGCTTATTTTGAAGTCAAAGAGTTAACTAATTTTATGGGAGCTGGATTCTTCTTTGGAGTTCAAATACAAGTGCACACTTTTCTTAGTCCATCTAAGAGATTTAATGATTATATTTGTATTTATTGGGGGGTATAACAGGCATGATAAAAATCAGCAATTTTTTTCCATTCCCTTCTAGGACAAATTTGGTCAATATTTCTACAAACCCAGACTTGACCCTTGTCTTGAATTGTGAATTAGGTTACATAGTTTGTACAAAAGCAAACTATGTAACCTAATCATCAGTCCCCTACATTAATCTAAAATTTAAAAAAAAAAAAAAAGCTTTGGATATAAATAGGCTGGTTTTGAAATGCTCTAATTGTACCAAAAAGTTTCCTTGCTCCAAAACTAAACTCTTACTTAAAAAAAAAAAAAAAAACTAACTCCTCCTTGTCCCAGAATATCTGATTGTATTGTCAAAATTTTAATCAAAATGGTGTCTTAAATTAATATACTTATTCTACTTTTATACATGTAAAGATTACATTTTCTTTTTTATGAAAAAGAATTTTACATATTTACACTTGCACTAAAGATTTCTCTTTTTATTCTGAGCACAAAACTGGAATCTCTGAGGATAATTAAGAAAATTATACCTAAAAAAGTAATGCAGTATCTTTTACCTTCATGAATTCAGTAATTTTATTTAAGCCTTCCAGCTTATTTCCTTTAAATGTGTTTCTTTTAAAACAATAGTTTTTCAGCTAAAAGAATAGTATTAACATTGTACCTTAGAAAATTTG
>CAUYRH010078938.1:0-27679 GCA_963574655.1 Perodicticus potto
TGAGATTAGGATATGTCTCAGAGGGGAGAGATGCATAGAAATTAGGAAGGCTGCTTGACTTGAATGAGTCTTTCAGAGAGTCACAATTCTGCAGTTCAGCCAGTTCCATTTGGTAAATTGTATCCACATTTTCTTTCTTTCTTTTCTTTTTATTTCAAGATACTTTATTCTTAAAACAGGTCACAACACTAAGCTTTTGGCTCATTCTGCCACTGTACAAGCTATAAATGCTTGCTGAGCAGCAGAGGGGTGCTCTCTTTCATAGCATGTCTGAAAAGTGAATAAAAATCTATATAAAACAAATATTCAAATAGTTTCCATAGGAACACAGATAAGTGTAACCCCATCTCCTAATCTTACATATTGCTGCACCTGTGCCAACCCTACTTTTACAAAGACATTTCAAAACTAGCAATAATTAAGTTAAATGGTCCCCCCAAATCCCTTAATTCAAGCTAAACTTGCAGTTAACAGCTACAGAATGATATCTACACATTAATACTAGCGGAAGCACAAGTTGCTGGTTGACGTTTCATTCCACTTTCCCAAGCACAAGACACAGGCTGAGTGCCAACATCCTGCTCCTTTACTTTGGGTAGGTAGTCAGGGTTCTGGATTTGCTGCACGAGTTGCCATGTGATGTGGTCCTGACATCACGTAGTAGATAGTTGGCCTCTGGAATCCATTGAAAGTAGAAGCAGCAGCTATAGTGTAAGCACCCATATTTTCAAAGAGCATCCAGTTGCCCACATGCATTTCTGGCAGGTCACAGTGCTCAACTATCCAGTCAAGGCCCCATTGCATGTTGGTCCCCATATGCGGGATGAATAATATTTCTCATCTGGCTTAGGTCTCTTTTGCAGAAGAGAGTCTGATGGACAGTACTTGTCCAATGCTGGGTTGATTACACTAGTGATCCTTCAAATTTAAACTTCACATCCTCAGATTCAGGAAAGCCACCACTACTATCAAGCAAGTACATGCTGAAACCAACTTCAGCTCCCATGTCAAAGACACAGCGGGCATCAGAAATTGCCTGCACAAAGGTCTCAGGATCAGTACAGCCACTTCCTAGGTGGAAGCTGACACCAATGACATCAATATTTAGCTCTTTTGCCCATTCCAAAAGAAGTCTGCTGGTTTTGACCAAATTTAACACTGAGTCAACAGACTGCTTTGGAATCATCAGTAGCAATCTGCAAAACCAACTTGGCCTTTGGATATGCTCTGGCAACATTCATCAACTCAACTTCACTGTCGAAAGTCATCATCTGGACTCCATTATTGAGAGCATACTTAATTTGAGACACTTGTTTACAAGAATATGCGTAGACAATCCTCTCTGGAGGCAGCCCGAGACTTTGCACCAATTGTATCTCAGTCTTCTAGCACAGTCAAATCCTGTGCCAATGGCAGCAAGTATCTTCACAATGGCTCTACTGTCATTACATTTGACTGCATAAAAGGGAGTGACACAAGATGGCTCTTAGCCATCTTTGGTGTTTATTCAGAACATCTCTGAGGTCTGCTACATAGAAGGCGTCCTTATAACCAGAAGAGGAAACTTCATTGATTTTTTGTCCAGAATGTCCTTGGCAGTAAAACCTTCATCAAGCAAGTGGCAGTCAAACTCCTCATTACTAATGTTGTTCATGGTTTCTTAATGTTTCTTTGAAAATCTAAGAGACGGAATTTAAAGAAATACTTCCAGCCTCTCACAAAGGCAATTCTCCAGGGATTCTGAATCCCACTGTATGTGTCCTCTGAGCAACAGTGGAAACGTTCTTAGAGCATCCGGGCGCCACAGGCCAGCCCTATGGAGCAGCCAGAAAGCTGCTGCCAGCACAGAGCTGGAGCCGGAGTCGGAGCTGCAGGAGCACTGCCACCCCTGCTGCACCGATCAGCGCTTGGCTCCTACCTGCAGGAGATGCCGGCTGAGGTGGCACCGGAGCAGCTGGCAGAGGGGCGGCCAGGGCGGCAACTTCAGGGACTGCCCTCTACATTTTCAATGTCAATAGAAAATGGGTTATGGAAAAGCTGCATGTCCTGTTCATGGAGATGAAGCTCTTTAAATATAAACTGGAACTCCCTTTGCAACATTTCTAGTGAATCCACACGTTTTCTTTGGGAATGCAACTAATGGTTTTTCCACTAACAGATTTTGCAGGCTGGGGATGAGCCTGCTGCTAAACAGGACAGGCAGCGGACGCAAAAACACCCAGCGGGCTGGATAAATGTCCTCGGCAGGCCACATGTGGCCAGCGGGACGTAGTTTGAGGACCCCTGGTTTAAAGCCTATTGTATCTGCGAATAGGATTGCAACACCTGCTTTTTTCTGCTTTCCATTTGCCTGGAATATAGATGACCATCCCTTCACCTTGAGTGTATATTTATCTTTTAAGGTAAGAGGAGATTCTTGTATTCAGCAGATATCTGAATATCTGGCCTGAGTTTTTGTATCCATTCAGCCAATCTATGCCACTTTAGAGGACAATTTAAACCATTCACATTAATTGAGAATATTGATAAGCCTTTTGAAAGTCCAGTGGAAATTTTTAATCCTTTCATGACTGTGGAGGTTGGAATTTGATCAAACGTTTCTGAGTGGGTTTTTTTTTTTTTTTTTTTTTTGAGATAGAGCCTCAAGCTGTCACTCTGGACAGAGTGCTGTGGTATCACAGCTCACAACAACCTCCAATTCCTGGGCTAAAGCGAGTCTCCTGCCTCAACCTCCCAAGTAGCTGGGACTACAGGTGCCCACCACAACACCTGGCCATTTTTTGGTTGCAGCCATCATTGTTGTTTGGCGGGCCAGGGCTGGATTCGAACCCGCCAGCTCAGGTGTACGGGGCTGGCACCTTAGCCCGTTGAGCCACAGGCGCCGAGCCTCTGAGTGGGTTTACTTTTGTGGTGGAGGATTATGCTGGTCATTATGAAAGATAGGTCTGAGAATATTCTGGAGAGCTGGTTTAGTTATGGCAAATTTCTTCAATATGTGGATGTCATTAAAGTACTTAATTTCTCCATCATAAATGAAACTCAGTTTAGCTGGATAGAGGATCCTGGGTTGAAAGTTATTTTGGTTTAGGAGATTAAAAGTCGATGACCATCCTCTTCCAGCTTGAAAGGTTTCAGCAGAGAGATTTGCAGTTATTCTAATAGTCTTCCCTTTGTAGGTTTTGGTTTTCTTACGTCTGATTGTTTTCAGAATTTTCTCCTTCATATTAACTTTAGTGAAATTGATTATGATGTGTCTGGGGAATATCTTCTTCGGATTGAGTCATGCTGGAGTTCTGAAACTGTCTGCTATTTGAATTTCAGAATCTCTTGGCATGTCTGGAAAGTTCTCTTTCATAATCTCATGAAGAAGAGACTCTGTGTCTTGTGAAGCCACTTCGTCGCTTTCGGGGATCCCTATAAGGCAAATATTGGTTTTCTTCAAATTATCCCAGAGCTCTCTGAGAGAGTGATCTGTTTTTGCCTTCTATTTCTCGTCCTCTTTGAAGGTTTGGGTGTGTTCAAAAGCTTTGTCTTCAATGTCATAAATCCTTTCTTCTGCTTGCTCCATTCTGTTACTAAGGGATTCTACTGTATTTCACAGATCATTTTTTTTTTTTTTTTTTTGAGACAGAGCCTCAAGCTGTCACCCTGTATAGAGTGCTGTGGCATCACAGCTCAGAGCAACCTCCAATTCCTGGGCTCAAGCAAGTCTCTTGCTTCCACCTCCCAAGTAGCCTGCCACAAGGCCCAGCCATTTTTTGGTTGCAGCCATCATTGTTGTTTGGTGGGCCTGGGCTGGATTTGACCCTGCTAGCTCAGGTGTATGTGGCTGATGCCTTAGCCCATTGAGCCACAGGCGCCGAACCTATTTATCAGATCTTTGAGGGCTGCAACTTTTTGTCTCAATGTGTCAAAATCTTTGGTCATTTTGTCTTTGAATTCATTAAATTCTTGAGACATCTTTTGGATTACTGCTTGAAATTCTAATTCCAACTTTCCTTCATTCTGTTGATCCTATTTGCTATCCAGATTCTGAATTCAGTTTCTGACATCTCAGCCATTTGTTTATGCATGGGATCTTGTGCTGTGTCTGCCTTGTCATTCCTTGGGCGAGTTGATCTACTCTGATTATTCATATTGCCAGAGTTTTTCCATTGATTCCGCCTCATGATTGTTTTTCACCATTGCCTCTGGCCGTCCTCAGAGTTAGGGAGGTGTCTCTCCAAGATTAGACCCCAATGGGATCACTCTATTGTTGCTGGAACTTTGTAGGGAGTGACCCTGGGTAGCTCCTCTGGAACTGCCTCAGGCAGGGAGTTCTGGCTATGGGAGCAGCTCTGGAGTGTGGCACCACCGGATTCAGCAGCATGGTGGGGGATGGTGCACATGGTTCTGGGTGTTCCAGGTGCCCGGTGACTTTGGCAAAGAGAGCCCACGGCTCCAGCAGTCTCTGGCTGGGAGGAGGGCTCCACGCAGAGGCAGGGAGGGCTCTGGAGTGAGGGCCCCAGTCCTGCGGCTTCTGGAGACCCTGACCAGATGGGCAGGGCTGTGCAGAGGCAGGGAGGGTATGGGAGGACGTGGGTTGCGAGGCTCCTGGAGTCTCTGGCCAGAGGCAAGTGTGGGGCCTGTGGCCATGCAGTCACCAGCGGTGTCCCTGGTTGGGGATGGGCCTGCAGAGTCCCTAGCTGGGGGACGGACATGTGGAGACCCAGCAGGCAAGGGGTACAGAGCTGTGCAGTCGCCAGCAGAGTCCCTTGCCAGAGGCGGGGGTGCAGAAACCCTGCGGGTGTGGGGCGCGTGGCCACGCGGTTGCTGGTGAAGTCCCTGGCCAAAGGTGGACCTGCAGAGGCACAGTGGGCGTGGGGCGTGGTGCTGCACAGTCACTGGTGGAGTCCCTGGCTGGGGGTGGACCTGTGGAGGCCTACCAGTCACGTGGTGCAGGGCACATGATCGGGCATTCGCCTAGCAGAGTCCCTGGCCAGGGGGAGGGAGGCTTGCCGCGGCCCCCCTGGAGTCTCTTGCCAGTGGGGTGCTTGGTCCTGCAGGCGGTGGCGGGGGGCTCTGCTCAAGAACCTCCTCCCTCAGTCTCAGCAGGGGTTAGGCTTCTGGTTCATCAGGTAATGGGAGAAGGGTGTACTGTAAGTTCAGAATGGCGGGGAAAACTTTAGTTCAGTTTTTCTTCCTAGAAAGAGAGTATTCAGAGTCACAGCAGGGTCACTTGAGGATGCAGTCCCCACTTCCCCCAGCACTCTTCTGTGGGGTGAGATATGAGGTTCACAGTTTATCGCTTGTCTGTAGAAAACCCGCAGGAGCAAATGAAGAGAAAAAAGAAAGGAAACAGAAAAACAAAAAACCCACAGGTTTCTTAGGGGAGGGGACAGACACTTTTCCTTTCAGATGAATTTTGTACCTGAAGCTTCCTTTCTTGGAGTCACAGCTTGCCTCAGCAGAGGTGACCTGCAGTTATCACTTATCTCTCTCGGCTGGGCTCCCAGTCTTCAGCTTAATTGGGCAGTTTCTGGAGGTTATCTTTCCTATTGGACAGACGCCTCTTTTGGAAGCTGCTTCCAGTTGACCATCTTGCTCCACCCCCCTCTCAATATTCACTTTTCTTAGGATTCATCCTATTACAATGAAATTGGGAAGAGGACCTGAAGTAGACATTTCCTTTTTCTCCTCATTCCCACCTGCTTAATACTGCTGGAGGGTTATTCATTCTATATTTATTGGCATCCACTTACTAACCTAAGGTTTATAGCAATATTGTTTGAATAGATTTCCCACCCAGTCTCAGGCACAAATATTCAGTGCCCTGTCTACTCCCATTCTCTTGTCTATCCTTTTTGGTGTATTCTTTAGATCATTTATATCCATATATATATATATATATATATATATACACACACACACACACACACACACACATGCATATATATAAAAAATTTAAATATTATATATAAATACAATATATATTTAGTTATTTCATATAAATATAATATATAACATTTATATATTTTAATATATATATGAAATCCTCAGCTCCTAGTTGTCATGTAGGAGTATATGTATATATCTTTACTTTTTGATACACTGTCTCATTCCGTCACCCTGGCTAAAGTGCAGTGGCATCATCACAGCTCACTGCAACCTCAAAATCCTAGGCTTAAGTAATTCCTCTGCCTCAGCCTCTCAGGTAGCTTGGACTACAGGAACATGCCCCTAACCTGGCTAATTTTTTCTATTTTTTGTAGAAATGGGGTTTGTTCTTGCTTATGATGGTCCCAAACTCCTGGCCTCAAGCAGTCTTCCCATCTTCTCCTTCCTGAGTCCTGGTATTATAGGCCTGAGTCCTGGATTTATAGGCCTGGAAAGATCATATTCTTTTGAAAAAAGAGAATATTAACTAGGATGTGTCAGCTGTCCCCCCACCTCTAAGCAGGATTTTTAAGTCTTTTCTGCATTGCCAATGATGAAGCAGCATACAAGAATTTACTTGTCTTTTATTATTATTATTATTAAATCATAATTGTGTACAATTATGGGGTACAATGTGCTGATTTGATATAATGTGGAATGCTAAAATCAAACTAACATAGCCATCATTTCACTTACTTATTTGTTGTGGTAAGACATACTATACTGTTAGTAGTTTTGAAATGTACCATTGCATTGTGCACAATAGGTGAAGTCTCACAAAATTCCCACCCTCCTTTTGTCCCCTCTCCCTCCTCCTTTCTGGACTATAGTTGTGTTTTATCATTCATATGAATGTGTAGGTGATGAGATATTGGTTTCATAATAGTATTGAGTCCAGTGGATACATTTTTTCCATTCTTGAGATACGTTACTAAAAAGAACATATTTCAGTTCCACTCAGGTAATCATAAAGGTTGTAAAGTCTCCATCCTTTTTATGGCTGCATAGTATTCCATGGTATACATATACCTCATGTTTTAGTCCATTCATGGGTTGATGGGCATTTTGGATGCTTCAACAACTTGGCAATTATGAATTGAACTGCAATAAACATTCTGGTGCAATTGTCTTTGCTGTAAAATGATTTTTGGTCATGCGGGTAGATACCTAGTAGAGGACTTGCAGGATCAAATGATAGGTCAACTTATAGTTCCTTGAGAATTCTCCAAACTTCTTTCCAAAAAGGTCATACTAGTTTGTAGTCACACCAGAAGTGTAAAAGTGTTCCCTTCTCTCCACATCCACACCAACATCTGCAGTTTTGGGGTTTTATAATATGAGCTAATCTTACTGGAGTTCAGTGAAATCTCAAAGTGGTTTTGATTTGCATTTCTCTGTTGATTAAAAATATTTAGCATTTTTTCATGTGTTTTTTGGCCACTTGCCTGTCATTCTCAGAGAAGTTTCTGTTCAAGTCTCTTGCCCCCCAGAAAATGGTTTTTTTTCTTTTCTTATTGATTAGTTTGAGTTCTCTGTGGTTTCTAGTTATGTCTTTTGTCAGAAACATAACCTCCAAAAATCTTCTTCCATTCTGAAAGCTATTTACTTTGCTTACAGTGCTCTTGGCTTTGCAGAAGCCTTTTAGCCTGATCATACCCTAGTAATATATTTTTGGTGCTGCTTCAATTGCCAAGGTGGTCCTCCTCAAAATTCTTTTCACTGGCCAATTTCTTCGAGTGATTTCTCTGCACTTTTAGTATTTTTTATGGTTTCATGTCTTAAGTTTAAATCTTTTATCCAGGGAGAATTGATTTTTGTTAGTGGTGAAAGGTGAGGGTACAGTTTGATTCTTCTACAGGTTGCTAGCCAGTTCTCCCAGCACCATTTGCTAAATAGGGAATCTTTATCCCAATGAATTTTTTGATAGGTTTATCAAAGATCAAATGATGATAGGTGGCTGGGTTCATCTCTTGGTTCTCTATTCTGTTTCATATATCTACTTCTCTATTTTTGTGCCAGTACTAGGTTGCTTTGATCACTATAGATTTATAGAATAGCCTGAAGTCTGCTAACATGAAGCCTCCTGATTTGTTTTTATTTCTGGGTAAAGTAGTGGCTATTCAAGGTTTTTTTCTAATTCCATATAAAATGAAGTACTGTTTTTTCAAGATCTTTAAAGTATAACATTGGTGCTTTAACAGGAATTGCATTAAATCTGTTGATTGCTTTGGGTAGTACGGATATACTATCTTTTCTCAGAGTTTCATAATTCTCATTATAGAGATCCTTCTTGTCCTTTGTTAGGTAAATTTGCAGATATTTCATCTTCTTTGCCACAACTGTAAAAGGAACAGAGTCCTTGACTATATTTTCATCTTGACTATTGTTGGTATATATAAAAGCTACTAATTTGCATGTATTTGTTTTGTATCCTGGGACACCTCTGTATTTCTCAATCACTTCAAAGTTTTGTAGTTTTGTAGTTTAGTAGAGTTTTGTAGAGTCCCTAGGGTTTTCCATGTATAAGATCATGTCATCCGTGAAGAGTGAGTTTGATCTAATCTGACCCCATTTGGATATCCTTGATCACCTTCTCTTGCCTGATTCTGATGGTTAAGACTTCCATTACTATATCGAGTAGCAGTGGAGACAATGGGCATCCTTGTCTAATTCCGGATCTGAGTGGGAATGTTTTCAATTTGACTCCATTCAGTGTGATACTGGCTGTGGGTCTGATGCATATGGCCTCTATCAGTTTAAGAAATGCCCCATCTAAGCCTATTTTCTTAAGTGTTCTGATCCTGAAAGGATGCTGGATATTATCAAAAGCTTTTTCTGCATCAATTGATAGAATCTTATGGTCTTCGTTTTTTTTTTATTTATGTGATGTATTATATTTATAGATTTATGTATGCTGAATTAACCTTGCAACCCTGGGATAAAACCAACTTGATCATGGTGTACAATTTTTTTGATGTGGCTTTGAATTGTGTTTACTAGGATCTTATAACAATTTACTTGAATAATAATCCTTGAGGACCACTGGGTGCAGGATTTTAGGAAAGGAAGTTTATATTGTGAATACATACCTAGTGTATGACAGGTACTGTGTTACATTTACATACTTTCCCTTATTTAAATTCTACATATTTATTATTCCTGAGCTTCAATTTCCCCATCTAAAAAATGAGAATAATACATACCTCAAAGACTGTTATGAGGATCAACTGGCACTTATGGAAAGGGAGGGAACTTAAATTGAACATCACCTGGGATTGAGCACTGTTGTTTGTTTTTTCACACACTTTATCACATTCATTTGATTCATTTAAAACTGAGGAAAATGAGATTAAGGAGAAGTGACTAAAGCTATTTTTTTTCCCAGTCAGGGAAACTCCACCAAGAATCCAGAAAACAAATATTTACTGAGTGTTTATAATGTCAGAGGCCTTTTTCTTAGTTTTAGTGAGTGAGACGCAGTCTGTCTCAAAGAAGTTTTTGGTAGAAGCATCCAGAGAATGTGTGGGGTAAGGGGTGAGGCAAGATAATGGCTTATAGGGAAGAAAAACCAGTAGCAGTGTTTTGGCCATGGTAGATTAAGATGTCTACTAGATGACCAATGGGAGATGCTGAATAAGAGCTGGAGATAGAATTCCAGAATGTCAAGGAGAATTTTAGGCTAGAGATCAAACACTGTGAATCACCAACATTTAAAACTATAGCACTGAATGAGATTTCCTAGGGAAAAAATATAGAAGGAGAACAGATCTAAGGACAGAGCTCCATGGCTCTCCAACACTTAGAAGTCTGACAGAGGAGTAGTGAAGAGTGTGGCCTTAGTGGGCAGCAGGGAGAGTTCATCTGCCCTGTGTAGTCCCTGCAGCCAAGCTGGAAGCCTGTGGGAGCGCTCTCTTCACCACTTCTGGTTTTTCAGTGAAAGAGCAGTCAAGGTCATTGGCTAACAATGAGTATGCAGGGAGGTGCTGGAAGTTTGAGAAGACAAAAGCAGTTGTCTGGAAGTGTGGGAGAATGAACAGTTGAGGGTAATAAAGTGAAATTCCCTGTCAGCCTTAAAGGCCCAGTTGATGTTAACAAGGCTGTGTTTTTCTTCTGCCACACTGAGGTGTACATGTGTAGGAGCTGAGTCAGAAGAGGGATGGCAATAACTATGATTGAAGGTTTGCTGAATACACTGAACAAGGTTAGGGGAGAGACATTTAGTGTTCAAGGAATTCACTCATTCCACCACCAGGCCCAGGGGTAAGAGAGGAAATGAAACAAACACTATTTCAGCCTCAGGGGAAATTGTCTTTAGAGGAAAGACAGGTTTCATTTAGAGCAAGAAAGTGAAAGCAGCATGCAGAGGTCAAGGGTTCAGGGAATTTGGTTACTCTTGTAAGAGCTGTTTTGGTGGAGTGGTGTGGCCCTACTGCAGAGGACCATGGAACAAGTGGGAGAACAGAAAACTGGCAGAAGCATGAACAATTTTCAAATTTTGCTCTAAAAGTGGTAGAGTTAACTGAAGGATGAAGGCAAGGTTTGTATTTCACAATGCTGTATCTACCGTAGCATGTTTTTGTATCAGTGGAAAAGGCCCAGTTAAGAGGGTAAAAATTTGATAATTCAAGGGAAGTGGGATAAATGTGGGGAATCTTGGTATAAGCAAAGACCTCGGGCAAAGGACGATGGACCCAAAACCTAAGTGGAAGATCTAAGAACCAACCTTGTACATGGATAAGCAGCAAAGGTGCCTGTGGGTAGGAAAACTGGTGAAATGTGAGTGGGACGATTGGTTAATTCTCTTCATAATCTATTTTATCTCTCCGTGTGTGAGGCAAGGTTATCACCTGAAAGTTGGTGGAAAAAGAATGTTGGAGATTTGATGAAACAGAGGGAAGTGTGGGAAAAAATAATCATGAGGTTGGGAAAATGATTTCCTAGTGAACTGCACCAAGTTTGGCAGTATTGAATGTCCAGCTGAGATCTGTGGTCACCAATTTGAAGTGAGATCAGTTAACATGCTATGTACTTCTCCCCCATCAGGACTCACAGCTTGTGTGCAGGTGCCAAGTAAATGGCTTCCTGAGGACTGAGGTCATTGCCAGGTGAGTGTGACTGAGGGAGCAAACACAGGGGGCTAGGATATTTGTAATGAAGTGGTGCAAATATTGGGCTACAGAATCCATGCTTCCTAAGATAGGAAGCGAGGACACGAAAAGAGTAACAGAAAATGAAAAATGGTGAGATCAAGGGGTTGGGAGTAGGATGAGGTTAGAGAATTGTTGCAGTGAAAGCTATGGGGAAAATGAGCTCAGGTTAGAGATGGTGATCTAAGAGGTGGGCATATGAGATTAACATTTTGGAAATAATACATTATTGACTTTTCTCTCCCAATTAAAAAAAGCATTAATCAAATAAAAACTTTATGATTAAAAGGTTGCCTTTAGCAACATTTAAAAAGACTTTCTGATCATGTCACTGGTTTGGTCAGGGTTTGTTTGGTTAGGAGAATTTGAGTTAAGTAACATCTGATGTTACACAACTGACCCTCAATATAAAATGAGTGCCCTGTGTTATGCTATAGATTAAACACTAAAGCTTACAGGGGAACTACATAAAATTGTTTAGACATCAACATTGAGGTATACATTTGGCCTTCATGTTTCACATGAATTTAAAAATAAGCACAAAACACACTGAATATAGAAATTTGCTTCCACTGTCCTATCATGTAAGCAAAAACCATGTAATGTCAGAAGAGATTCAAGGTGACCCTCTGCAAAATTTAGTGTCAAATAGTAGTATGGAAATTTTCAGTTCACTTAAAAAAATAGCCAAGTTTCACTTAAGTAATAATTAAGTTTAGCTTTATCAGTGTATATAATTAAACATTCTTTGATTTATAAAATTCCATTTTCTCCAACTGGGAGCTGGGTAGGATCAAGTCCTACTGATTTCATTGATACGGCAATATCAAACAGATAGTCATAACACTCACACCTGTAAAAGAAAAAAAAAAAACTGAAGGTGTTTACTGAAACAGGGGTCTCCAATCCTAAACAATCACCTTTCTCTTTGTTACCCAGTTAACTCTGCTTTGTTTCTAGTACATTTTCTCCCTGAATTCTAAGCCAAAATTTTCTTTTCTTTTCTTTTCTTTTTTGAGACAGTCTCACTATGTTGTCTGCAGTAGAGTGTCATGGCATCACAGCTCACAGCAACCTCAAACTCTTGGGGTTAAGTGATTCTCTTGCCTCAGTCTCCCAAGTAGCTGGGCCTACAGGTCGCCACCACAGCGCCTGGCTATTTGCTGTTGTTGTCATTATTACTTAGCAGGTCTGGGCCGGGTTCAAACCCAACAGCCCTAGTACATGTTGCCAGCACCTTAACCATTGAGCTATGGGTGCCAAGCCCAAAATTTTCTCATTTTGGCCCCAGGTTTTTAAAACATGTAAAGAAATTATACTGAATCATGCATCCAAATTATATACTTCTCAGGAAATAAAAGGGAGTTTAAAATATGCTACTTACTTAAATTTATATTTTTTTATTATGTACCACTTTTTTTTTTTTTTGCTTTTAATTTCAGCTGGCTTTTACTTTTCTTAGTTTCCTTGGTTTTTTTTTTTGTTTGTTTATTTGTTTATTATTATTATTATTATTATTATTATTTTTCCATTGTCCTTCCTTGTAGCGATTCTCGGGCCAGTTGCCTCCCAAGTAGCTGGGATTACAGGCGCCCACCACAATGTCCGGTGGTGTTCTTTCCTGGTGGTGGAGACGGGGTCTTTTACTCAGGCTCACTCATGCTTATGCTGGTCTCAAACTCTGTAAGCACTGGAAATCCACCAGCCTTGGCCTCCCACAGCACTGGGATTACAGGCGTGAGCCACCACGCCCGGCCATGTACCACTTTTTGAAGTGAAATTTACGTAACTTGGGATCTGTGTCTCCTTCTTCTTTGTATCAGAGTCCACAGAGCCTTGTCATGTAATACTCATTCCTTCAGGAATGAATACATAATAAAAATATAAAATATCTAGAAATACTAGTGATTACTTAAATTTAAACTAATTGGCCCAAAAAACACAAAAAAAATACTCCATCTTAAACCACGAAACATCTCATTCTCTTTCACATGTAGAGTGTAGTAACTTGTCCCAAGTGTTCTTTGAGTTACACTTACATGGTTTTAGCCTTTTCCCATGTTTCTCCCCACACATACACTCCATGACGTCTGACTAGTACTGCACAGGAGTCTGGGTATTCATTCATTGCATGAGCCATTCGATCTTTGAGGTCTTTCTCCTCAGGTGTATTCTCAATAATGGGTACCACTAACATATCATCATATCTGTAAGATGAAACAAGCCATTTTTTTTTCCAATTTAAACAAATGCAGTCATTCATATTTATATAAGATGTAATTTTTTTCAAGTAATTGGTTAGACATTTTCTTTATACCTGGAAAGCCACTCTAAATTATGAACAAGATGCTGCATGTTACTCTGTGTATCTTGCATAAACATTTGTATCAAAAGATACCGTGGGAATTTGGTAGGCATTGTTCTAATCCTAAGTATAATTGGCAGAAATTTGTATAGCATACCAAAACCTAACAAAGAAATCATCAAGATCATACAAGCATTTCCTTGAAGCAGGGACAATAATATTTTTAATAGGAGAAAGGAAATAAATGAGATTTCAGAATCAGAATTATAGAAAGGAATTAAAAATGGAACTACAAGTAAAAATTTCCCAACAATACAAAAATCATTATATTTCATCTTTGTAGGACGCTAGGATGCCTCAGATAAGGCAAATCAATAAATCCAAGTGTGGTTTGAGGCACTAAATAGGAAGAAACTTCTAGAGATAACTACTAAATGTAGAACCTTCTAGAGCGGTTCTCAACCTGTGGGTCGCCACCCACAGGAACTGTATTAAAAGGCATTAGGAAGGTTGAGAACTCCTGTTCTAGAGATAACGGCTAAAACTATGACAATACCTTCAGAGCATTCTTAAATCTGTAGCATTAGAACTTTGTTTTTTTGAAATACAAGTGATGAAGTCAGAATGTAATAGTATTTAAACAAATAACCTATTTACTGGCAAAATTAAGTCTATTCTTGAGGTCATTCATAACCAACCAAAACTTTTCTAAATGAATTTCTCTTGCATTGTTAATGTAATATCACCTCTGTACTGCTGAAACTTAAAAAAAAAAGTTCCAGCTGAAGTATTCAGAAATTGCTACTTTAGGCATATATAGACTAAGTAGCTGTCATGTGATAAATAACTTGGCCAACCATTATCATTATGAGTATGACGTTGCCCATTAGTTCATGTAAGTAAAACGGAGGAAATTATTAACTATCCTTAAATAAGGAAGGAATGAATTGCTAGTCCTAAGTCTTTTCTAATATTAGTCAGGAGAACCACAAACTTCTATTTTTCTCTAGCATACACTGAATGGTCAGAAATACTTCCAGGTACAAAATAATTTCACAACAAAATAAGAGTTGAAAGCGAATTCAAGCCAATCCTTCCATTTTACACTCAGGATACTGATCTTGACGAGTTTAATAAGGTAGAGAGCCAAGAAAGTCCTTGACCACCAAAGAGTATTATCTTCTCTACACCACAGGTATGTTGCTTCCAAAAGGAAAGACAATTATATTTATACGTTAACCTCCCTTGGTAAGAACTAGTACACTCATGTGCTATATGATCTCCTTTTTGTCAATAAACTGCTTATGTAAGGGTGTCCTGTAA
Organism: Perodicticus potto; assembly: GCA_963574655.1. Taxonomy (NCBI): domain Eukaryota; kingdom Metazoa; phylum Chordata; class Mammalia; order Primates; family Lorisidae; genus Perodicticus; species Perodicticus potto. The sequence continues at coordinate 14,692 of CAUYRH010078938.1, forward strand.
GACTGTCATAGTGCTGAAAAACTTATTGCCTAGTGACCTTGTAGCAGATGGAAGGTCACAGCATAACACAGTACTCCCCTGTTTGTGGTGATGCTAGTGTAAACAAACCTACTGCACTGCCAATTGTATAAAGTGTAACACATATAATTATGTACAGTACATAATAATCGATAATGATAATAAATGACTATGTTACTGGTTTATGTATTTACTACACTATATTTTTTATCATTAGCATATACTCCCTCTATGTATGTATATATAAAAGTTAACTGCAAAACAGTCTCAGGCAGGTTCTCCAGAAGGCCTATTGTCACTGGAGATTACAGTTCCATGTACGTTATTGCCCCTGAAGACCTTTCAGTGGGACAGGGTGTGGAGGTAGAAAGCAGTGATATTGATGATCCTGATTCTGTGTAGGCCTAGCCTGGTGTGTGTTTGTGCCATAGATTTTTATAAAAAAATTTAAATAGTAAAAAAAAATTATGAGTATTATTTATTTTTATTTCAGATTAGTATGAGGGTACAAATGTTTAGGTTACATTGTTTTCATTTCTAAGGTAAAGTTTACATTGTAGTTGAGCCCTTCACCCAGGAGATGTGTTGAACACCCTCAAATGTGCACTTTAGGTGAGATCTTGACAATAGGTCTCCCTTCTCTTCCTCCTCTTTCCCTCGCTAAACTATGCTTGTGTTTTTGTGTGGGAGTGTGGTTGTTTATTTATTATTTCATATTAGTACTGAGTACATTGGATACTTTTTTCCCCATTCCTGAGATACTTTACTAAGAAAAATGTGACCTGGGAGCAACCCAAGTGCCCATCAACCCATGAATGGATTAATAAACTGTAGTACATGTATACTGTGGAGTACTATTCAGCCATAAGTAAAGATGGAGACTTTACATCTTTTGTGTTTCCCTGGAGTTAAAAAAAATTAATTAAAAAATAAAAAATATATAGAATAAAGATATAAAGGAAGATTTTTATATACCTATGTCATATGTGTTTTGAGGTAAATATTACAAGAGTCAAAAGTAAACCAAAAATTTTAAAGTTTATAAAGTGAAAAAGTTACACTAAGCAATGGTTAATTTATTACTGAAAAATGTGTTTTAAATAAATTCAGTGTAGCCTAAGTGTAAAGTGTTTATAAAGTCTACAGTAGCATACATAATGTCTAAAGCCTTCACCCCAAACAACTTCCAGTCCTATAAGCTCCATTCATAGTAAGTGTCCCATACAGGTGTACCACTTTTTATCTTTTTTATTGTGCTTTTCTATGTTTTAGATACACAGACACTTATCATTGTGTTACAACTGCCTGCAGGATTCTGTACAATAACATGCTGTATAGGGTTGTAGCCTACAACAGGCTGTACCATGTAGCCCAGGTTATGTAGTAGGGATACCATTTAGGTTTGTGTAAGTACACTCTAGGACAGCGGTTCTCAACCTGTGGGTTGCGACCCATTTGTAATAATGAAAATACATCCTGCATATCAGATATTTACATTCGATTCATAACAGTAGCAAAATTACAGTTATGAAGTAGCAAAGAAAATAATTTATGGGTGGGGGTCACCACAAAATGAGGAACTGTATTAAAGAGTTGTTAGGAAGGTTGAGAACCACTGTTCTAGGATGTTGGCACAAGACAACATCACCTAAAGATGCATTTCTCAGAAGGGATCCCCATTGTGAAGTGGCACGTGACTGTTTTTAACAGAAAAGAGAACAGAGAATATTAAAACTCTATCCAACTTTCGTAGAACTTTTTGTGATTAGATTCTTGGGATTCTTTTCAAAATCAGATAAAATATTACTGTCCCCTAAGCTGTGACAATAACCCTATTACTCATATCCCTGCTATCTCCAATAGAATTGCAAAGGGGGCTGGGCGTGGTGGCTCACACCTATGATCTTAGCACTCTGGGAGGCTGAGGTAGGTGGGAGTTCAAGACCAACCTGGGTAAGAGTGAGACACACCACCCCCACCCCCTCCCGACTCTCCTAAAATAGAGTTGTTTTTCCTGAAGGAGAGGCATTATCAGTGCTATCAGTTACATACACATTTGATTGCTTTGGTGAACAAATAAAATAGGAAAAATTAGCTGGGTGTTGTGGCAGGTGCCTGTAGTCCCAGCTACTTGGGAAGCTAAGAAATGAAGATCGCTTGAGCCCAAGAGTTTGAGGTTGCTGTGACCTTTGACAATGACACGGCACTCTACCCAGGGTGACTGAGTGAGACTGTCTCAAAAAAAAAAAAAAAATTGCAAAGGGCATCTCACATATGTTTTTATTCTTCAAATTCCGAAACAATGAAAATAATATAAAATATACATGTTATACATAACAAATGGCATCTTTTCATTCATGTCATTCTTTTCTCCACAAAATTCCAAAGGCTATTATGCTTCTCATACCTCTCCTTTCCCCTGTTTTTGGAAAAAATAAGTTCTTCTGACTTATTTTTATTTGTTCACCAAAGCAATCAAATGTGTATGTAACTGATAGCACTGATAATGCCTCTCCTTCAGGACCCAGATATGGAAAGGTAATTTGAAGCTACACTTTCTTTAGTAGGTACATTTCTCATAATTTAAATATTTAACTTTTATAAATAGGTGTTTTATAACACCGAGGAATGCTTTAGGTACACAATAAATATTAACTGAAATCAAATCAGATTAATTTCTCAGAACACTAGTTTAAACATGCATGCTCTGTTACATGCAGTTACAATATGATACTGCTGAAAGAACACTTTAGTCAAACTGGAAGCATTTTCCTCTAAACAAGCAAGGCAAGGCAGAAGCAGGCCCTTTAGGAAATTAAGAAAGATAAAGTCTTAGGAATAAGAATGCTAATAAACTCAAATGACATGCTTAAGTTGTACCTGAACACTGAGAATATGTTTCCTCACGTCTTTATTTTCTAGACTTGAGAACAATTACTGTACTTTTGTAGGCTGGTGGATTAATTTAAATTTATCTAGAAGGGCACCGTTCTATATTTAACTAATACCAACTTTTACACTGGAAAATTATAAAACTATACAGGTTTAATTACAATGATCAGAAAGCTTTTTATAAATATGAAAATATTCCAGAAATACTAAATTAATAAACATAAAGTCTTGACTTTAGTCATGGTTCAAACTTCCCAAAGACAAAGTGAAGGTGAAGAGATCTTGCTCTTGGGTGCCTCAATATAGAACATAATCTCTCCTCTGTAGAAACCTCCACTATGGTTTTCTTCAGTTTCCTGAAACAAACATTTCATTATTCTTGTTGCTAATACCTTACCATGGCTGGGGCAGGGGTCGGGGAGAAGGGACATCGTCTGACTTGTGTCATGAGAACAGATCTGCAAGTGTGATACTCAGTGGGGTGCTACTTAGCAGAGCTCCCACGACACCTCATTAGATACACAAAAAGATCAGTTTCCTGTTTATCAAAGGGATGGAAAAATTCTTTTCAAATTATTTAAGCAAAAAAAGAAAAAAAAAATACCTATAATACCCTCCTGAGGTGCATTTCCTTATTCCTTTTATCATCTCTTGATGTGTAATTTTAAACTCCCGTCCTGGAAAAAGAAGGGTGGCCATGACAGCAGCTTTGGAGTGGGTGTGGATCACTGCACCTGCTCCTGAGGAGGACGAAGACAGTCACATGCTCAGTGAAGACCACATTATAACTTGCAAGGAAAAAAAATATCTCCACGTATTTTTATATATGGTGATGGATTTATTTTTCCTGGCATGGAATAATAAGTTGGTGGGAGGTAAGAAGGTAAATGGAATGATAATGAACCTTCTTCACAGGCTTAGCTGAGAACTGACCTAGTTAGTGCATTTAAAATTCTTGCACATAGTAGGTACTCACAAAATATTAGTTAATTTTATTTATGAGAGTCTGTTGTGCAAATATTCTTTCTCTTGAATACATTTTATGCATACCTCTCATTGTGTAAGCCTTCATGAATAGGGGAGTACACTGGCTTTTTTTTAGCTTCTTAGATGGCGGAGGTCCACTTATGTCCTTTTCATTTCTATCACAAACAAACATGTCTTCAGGCTATTTATAGGAGAAAACAAGAAAAAGGTTTATACAAATTCAATATAGATATGCTCAATACATAGAAAAGCTCCATTTCTTGTGTGTTTGTGTATATACATGCATAGTACTATATATGCAGAGTGTATGGATATACATTTAACTCACATTTTAAATAGTCATGTAATTATAGTTTCTCAAAATATTTCAGCAATTTTGAGACATAAAAAATATTTTCTACTAATAAAAATATTCTCAACAGTCTAAAAACCATCTTTGTTTAAAATCTGAAAAACAATTAAATATTGAACATTAATATGTTTGTAATGATGTTGCTGTCATTTTAACAATTTAGCTCCTGAACTTTGCCTTATTATTTCATAGCTATTTTTCAGTAAAAGGTGAAAGATTTATTTGATCTGAAGAGAAACCAGAGTCATAGCTATATTTTAGAAAGACTGTATAAAGAAACCAACATTCCCAAATAGGTGTTACAACCCCCCCCAACACATACATATTTCATAAAGAGCAAAAATTTAAAGTAAAATATTCTCCTTCCTTGAGAAAACTTAACTGGTACTCAGAAAGGTTAATTACAATGAGGTATATTCTTCTTAAAGTTTTAAGCAATTATGTTGATCTACATGGTTATTTTTAGTAATGCATGAGCATTTCTGACTTGTAACTTTCATTTGTAAGGGTTTATTTAAAATTACAACATGTCTTATTAATAAAGCAGCTTTTCTTTTTCTTGGAGTTAAGTATTGTGTGTTTGTTTTAACTAGATTTTGGGTTTTATTCCAGTATTAATATAGAATAGGACTCTACAATTAGAAATAAAGTTTCTAACTTAAAACTGGAATAGCTTTGCTATTATGAAACACGAGTCATTTTGCTCCATCTGAGAAAAATCAATCTGATTACCCTAATAGCCTGATAAAGATAATGTTACAAGGAATGCAAAAGATCACTCTTCTTAGGCTTTAACATTACACTATTCACTTTTGCCCTCTACAGATTGAATGAGATTTTAAAACATTCACTGGTTGTATGCAGAATATTTACCATAGTTAAAAAAACTAATAGTTATTCAATAACTGTTTGTTGATTCATTAAATTGTCACAATATAACCACCCTTCAAAATAAACATTTTCTTTTAAAATTAATTCCATTTCTCAAAATAATAGTTAAGTAGAGAAGACAAGACATTGGAGTTTAAGAATAATCCCTTTACCATACCTGAATTCGTTCCTTTTGCACTCCTGAAGGAGCAATGTAGATTTCATTGCTGGTAACACAAAATATAGAAATTGGTATTTATTTAACTAATTTCCTGATTTTGCACAAAGAAAAGTATATCCTTGTAGTCCAATCATTAACTTTCTTTATCAATCAAGCCATACAAATATAGTTGCTTGATTTGATTATATATTTAGGCTGCATAGAAAGAATGCCAAACTATTTTAATGCCTTTGTGATGTTGCTGGTCCTGTAAAATATTGGTATTGCTTTTATCTTCCATGTTTTCATATATATTTACTTCTTTTTAAAGTGCAAAATCAATGGTAACTAGGCTTCTATCTAGTTAGGGAAAATAACACACCTGAATACATCTTTAAGCATGAATAAGCAGAGTTTATCCTATTATATGTGAAATACAGTTATTTAAAAATCCAACCAGGGGAAAATATGCTCAAAAGGAGTTTATTTCTGTGATGCAAAGAATCAGGTTTAATTTTATTGTTTAAAATGCTCTTACTATAAACCATGAAGTCCAGAGACCTCTGCTGGACAGCTTATTAAATTACAGCATTAACTCTGGGCTACCTTTTGGATAGAATCTTATGCTTCCTCTTTGAAAACCACATGTCTCTTGGAAAATATTTGGTAATAAAGCTAAAACAATTGCAAAAAGTAAAACAAATAAGAACAGCTACCTGTGGGGCTATCTTTGTTGCAGGATGTACTAAGGGATAGGCTAAGATGCTATCTATAGTCTACCATTTACCACAAGGTGCTCTCAAACTTGATTTGGAAATTAAATTTGAAATCTTCTCTAAATTCTCTCCAAAGGACTCAACAAAGGTCCTTTGGCTCATTTATCAGTTTCAGTTGCTGTTAGAGAGAATTAATATGCTGCCACATATATGCAAAACAAAAAGATGCCAGTACCTCTATGGCATAGCTTCTGCCACTGAGGCATGGACTTAGTGAACACATATCCAACATTTCATAGTGAAAATGAGAATGACGGCCTATACGGAGCTGTCAAAGTTGGGGTTACTAATAAACCTACAAGGTCTGACAATTAAAGTTCGCGAACTCATCCTAGAAAAAGTGCTACATACCTCGTTGTTGGCTATGACTACTGTCACCTTTGAAATACTCCCCTTGGGAAGTACCCATGCCAGAGCCTAGATCACCCTTCAAAGAAATTTTGGAACTCTTTTTCTGGTATGGCCATCAAAGCAGTGACTGTATTACCCTTGATGTCCTGAATGTCATCAAAATGTCTTCAATATTTCTTTTATCTTCGAGTAAAGAAAAAAGCTACTGGGCGCCAGATCAGGTAAGCAATGAAGGTGTTCCAATACAGTTATGTGTTTATGTCTAAAAACTCTCTCGCAGTCAGTGCCATGTACGCTGGTACACTGTCATGATGCAAGAGCCCTGAGTTGTTGGCCAAGGTTTTCAGTTAAGATTTTCCTGTTTCTCTATTGGTGTTTACTTGGTCTGCTATGCTTCTCCAGTCAGCCGATGACTTTGACGTACAATTTGATGCTTCTTCAGTGACATTTCCTCTCCCCTCAGAAAAAATGTTTAATCCAGTGTTCACTGCTGTTTTCTTCTTGGCATTATCTCCATAAACTTCGACTAACATGTCCCTGGATTCACTTCCACTCTTGCCAAGTTTAACACAAAACTTATGAATGTTCGTTTGCTGCTCTCACTCAAGCGCTGACATTCTTATGACAGCACACAAAAATGAATGCCACTCAGCAAGACACCACCACAGGTTGACACGAACACAACTGTGAGACGCTAGTTCGCGAACTTAATTGTCAAACCATATATAGGCTTGAAACAAATAACAATCTAAGATGAAATGAAAGTTTCTGTAAGGTTCCATTTGTAAAGTCTAGAAAATAAATGCCTAATAATGTGACTGAAATCCAATGCACAGAAAGCTGCAGATGGACACTGGCTTTCATAAAGGGGCTGTTGTTACGGAGCTCTGCTATGTAAGGACAGCATAGAGGGACATTCCTCCAGGACTAGGGGGAATGGGTTGGGATCGCACTGTTGGAAGGGCCCTTTACAAATAGCAGTGACTGCAATCTTGTGTACTGTGTAACATGAAGGAGAGTCTAGAACAGTGGCTCTCAACCTTCCTAATGCCACGACCCTTTCATACAGTTCCTCATGTTGTGGTGACCCCCAACCATAAAATTATTTTCATTGCTACTTCATAATTGTAATTTTGCTACTGTTATGAATCATAATGTAAGTATCTGATATTAGGCAACCCCTCTGAAAGGGTCATTCAACTCCCAAAGTGGTCGTGACCCACAGGTTGAGAACCACTGCTCTAGAATCATGGATGGTATAGAGTCCACTCACCTCCACAGGTAAGTGGAATTGTAGGTCTTATGTGGGAGACATTAGTGCAGTCCTAGGAACAGACCCAAAGAAAGTGCCACATGGTCAGCTAATAAATAAATCCATTTATAAAGTCGAAAAATCAAGGGTATCAATTTTGTTTATTCAAGTGACTTGGTAAGGTAGGTCTATTTTTGTTGTTGCCTTTGTAAAATGAAAATAAATTTAGGCTTTGATCAACTGTGGGTAATTAAAAGACTAAAAATTAATTGAGAAAAATTAGGTAACTACATTTAGAAAAATATATTTATACATACAAAGAAAGAGATATCTGGATAAAAATACAAAGATGACAGAGCTTTTATTTTAGGAGGGAAATATGCCAAAGACCAAAGTCATGTATTTCCTTGGTGCTATAAGCCATAAACAAAAGGCATTTTGAATTTCAAGGCATTGAGTCTGGTAGTATCTTTCTCTGTGCTCCCTGCTCTTTCACTCTGGAGTAAGCAAGGGCCCAAACTCAAGTTCATAACATACCGATGTTCAGTTGCTTCTATTTTTGTTTACCTTCTGGTCATTAAGAAAAAAAAAAAAAAACCCTTATATCTCACTATGCCTCAAATATTTTATCTACAATATGGGTTTATTAACTATAATCCTAAGAGCATGCAACAGGATTAGTGCCTCTGACACCTATGATATTACACTGTGAAAACAGGAAATGTTAAGTTTGAATGGTAGAGACCTAGTGTAAACACAATGACTGCTGAATATCCTGAAATTGTCTTGATTGCTATTATTTTCTTGGTCTTCTATTTCCATCTTCTGATCTAACTCTCATGTGTTTTAAGCGGTCTTTTATACATATCTTTTGGGACCACACATTGAAAGCATAAATTAGAATGAAGCAAGCCAAACCTTGGAATTAGAAAATCATTTTATATTTCCAAAGAGCTTATTATTAGTGTTATTCTAGAAACATAATTTATTGGCTTTGGACTTCTTTCCAAATTTATTTGCCATAAGCATCAGACTAAGAGAACCACACTTAGGCTAACAACATGTGAATAACATTTCTAATATAGCTAGTGACATGGGCTTTTGAATTCATTTAAATGTCAGGGCAAGATTTTACTACAAAATACTCATTTTATTTTGTAAAGCACAAATTTAATAATATTCCCAATACAATGCCATAAACTATGTCTCTTTCCATCCATGACCTCCAGGAGGAGCTCCTCACCCATTAAGAATTTAACCAAGGAGAAAGTATTTTACATCTATGATTCAACTTTCCCATAAACTGATGTACTGCTATAAAAGTCATTTAATTTTAAAAGGTGTGCCAATGAGTGAATGGTTTATAGTGATTACATACAACTGTAGTGCACAGATTAGTAAAATTCTGCTAGAAAAAACATAATCCTTCATATCTTTTTGATTAAAAAAAAATCCCTCTTTAGTTCAGCATTCACCTATTTTTTAACTGTTTTTTTTTTTAAAGAGGAAGTTGGAAATGGTTATTTTAGCTCAGTTTGGTAGAAAGCCCTAATGTGTACAAACACAAACTCTTTCTGCACGTATAAATAAAAAGCAGTTAAGTAGGGCAGTGCCTGTCACTCAGTGAGTAGGGCGCTGGCCCCATATACCAAGGGTGTTGGGTTCGAACCCGGCCCCGGTCAAACTGCAACAAAAAAACAGCCGGGCGTTGTGCAGGTGCCTGTACTCCCAGCTATTAGGGAGGCTGAGACAAGAGAATCACCTAAGCCTAAGAGCTGGAGGTTGCTGTGAGCTGTGATGTCAAAGCACTCTACTGAGGGTGACAAAATAAGACTCTGTCTCTAAAAAAAAGAAAAAAGAAAAAAAAGTAGTTAAGTAAAAGCAACATTTAGAATATGATTATAAATAATGCAATCGGGAAACCAAATTACTGACATGCAAGTTCTAAGTGGATAAATGACACGAGAACAAATGCTATTGTTGTATAGTTTGCAGTGAATAGGCCAACTTGAAAGTTCTCACAAAATACTCTGAAAGCTTGCACAATGCTTAAGTTACACACTAGCTACTGGGCTGATGGTAAGAGAGGAGACGCACAAATGCATGTACTGACCTACCATATGGAACATGATCTTATATCCATAACTGGCTAGCTGTTGACCAAAGCCCCTCTTGTTATTTCCCATTGTTTAATGATTATTTTATGAGTTACTCAGTAATTTCAAGGAGATAAAATTACAAGGGCATCATACTGAGGTATGCCATAAAAATCTCTTTGGTTCAGATTGTTCCGATTATATTTTACACTCCATTCCATGAAATACGGCCTTCTTAGGGGCCTTACTACATATACTCCACAGCATATAAGACTCTTAAAATTTTTTAAAGAAAGAGAAGTAGGATTAAGAAACTGACATCACTCAGTTTGACACTCAGCCTCCAGACAATGATATTCCTAAAATATTTCAGGAGGAGGAACATTAATCCTATTTCAGAAACCCTTGAGAGAATAAAATTCCACAATTTTTATTTTCATTGTTAGTAAGTTACTTCTTACTAACACTAATTCATGTTATTCATCTTCTTGAATGAATGACACAATAAATCTAGTGAACAATTAAAAACCATTTATTTCTGTTTCAATTAAAGTCCACATCCCCCTTTTTTGTGTTCTCTGAGGAATACAGACCCGAAACAAACATGAAGTATCCACAAATAATAACACATGTGCTTAGAAAGGTATATTACCTTTCTTTTAACTCAATAAAATATAATTTTTAGCATTTTTAATGATTAATAATCTGCATTTGTGACTTTAAAATGTGTTTCTAAACCTATGAGACAAATCCTGTCTACCTACAGAGGACTTTTTATAATTCTAGGCACATAAATACACTTGGCAACATGTTATTAGCTCTGGTACTCCAAAAAATGAGGACCAAATTATTCTCATTAGCAATTATGGTTCTTAAATACATAGGTATTATTCAGGATTTCTGCACACTGTTTCCATTCAGCTACGCAAATGGCCATGTGTCCATTTGGAAATTAAATGTCTTCAATATCTCATAAAACTGATCATCAGCTGTTCTTCGGACATAATAGTTACGCTCTCTGTGGTCTACCTATACAGAGAACTCCCCCTAATAAAGTCTTCCAGAAACTTACCCATGCTTCAAGCTAATTCCTCCTCCAGTTCCAGTGACCCAGCCCAAATGGTAAAACTGTTTGCAAAGTTCTGGAATCAGGTATCTTGGATGTTCCTTGTCCTTAAAAAGAAGATGTTGACTTTTAAAATAGACATTATTTTATCAAGTAACTTTCTAGTTGACATTCCTAGTAAGAAACCAATTTAAGGAAGTTTGAGAGAATTTACTATAGAGAGAGTAGAGTGAGAAAGAAAAGTATTACAAATTTTTTCTTTTTTTTGCAGTTTTTGGCGGGGGCTGGGTTTGAACCTGCCACCTTCGGAATATGGGGCTGGTGCCCTACTCCTTTGAGCCACAGGCATGTTTTTAATAGTTAGGAATTAGGCCTACGACATTATTTGCCAATCTCAGATTATTCAATAGAGGGCCATACAGTCCAACACTGAGCAACAGGCTGCAAGAACAAGGTAGACCAATGTTTAGCACATTATTATCATATCTTTTGACATGGCAGAAAGAAAACAGCATCTAATGCTGAAAGAATAGTCTGTCTGGAAATTTTTTTACGTAAAACACTATATTCAATTAAGACTTGATGATATGGATATATCATGTATACATATACCGTATGTGCTGGGATTCAATTTTATTTTTATTTCAAAAATGTCTTTTTCCGCAGTTATTTTGTTTTCTCTTATTACAAAAGCATTATATATTCATAATGTAAGATAAAATGATGCAAATAACAAACACTCAGAAATAATCCCAATTAATACTTGCTAGGCACATTTCTGTGAAGGTATGTATTTATGAGTATATATATATATGTATATATATATATACTACATAAATATAATACTGACATAAACATAGACTTATTTTTTATGCAAGTACACGTTTACTTCTTTAGAAAAAAAGCACACCAATTTTTCCCTCCTCTTTTACAGTTTAAATTAATGAAGAAAAAAACAAAGAAATACAATAAATTCCATTTTTTTTAAAAGTCACTTTATTTATTTTAGTTTTTGCAGTTTTTTATTCCATTTTAAGCAGTTGGTTTAAGATACCAACTCTTCCCTTAAAAACATGTAAAAAGGTCAAATAACTTACTTTGTGAAATATTTTCAAGATAATTGAACTGGCAAGAAAGTAAGGTTTCATAGGGGCCATAAAAGAAAGTGAGACTAACCTTGCACTCAAAAGCCAGAATTTTCCCGAAGGTATTGCAAAACCCTGGGGACCGGGAGCTCTAATTCTGATACTTACGCAAGCACTAGAACCATGACATAAAACCTAGGGCTTGCTCCACATGGAGACCTTTAGGAGACAATCACCAGGTAAGCTGGAGGCTGCAATGGGCTATAGCCTCAAGGTAAGGGCAAATAAAACAGACTCAAAGTGGAGAAAAGGACAGCAGGAATCCTGCCTTTCTTGATCTTGGCACTGGGTAAAAGGGAAAAACCATCTCTCAGTCCAAAGAGGAATCGTCATTTGACAGACTACATTCTCAGCTAACTTAACTGGATGTGTTTTTCCAAATTTACTGCTAATATTCTATGTATACTTTTCGTTTAGGTAAATACTATGAATGATGGTTGCTGGAATAACCTTCAAAGTATAAAATTCAGAACATGGGAACCTAGACATTTTTTTTTTTCCTTAGGCAATGAAACACCACTTTTATTTATTTATTTTTTATCCCCTGGAGGGGTACACCACTCCTGGAAGTACTGCAAGAACAGGTCAATGCATGGAGTGGACAGAGCAAACTCCTATTCCAACTCGCTGCTCCAAAAATCCATTTAACATATTGTCCTTGGATAGAGAACATATAAGATATTAAACTGAAAAGAACTACACTTGATCTTAAATAAAGGCCAAAAAGCAATGAAACACCACTTTTAAAGAGAGGGTTTTTCTCGTCAATAATTCCTAAAGTAAATAATGTTTAACGGTTTCTCGAAGGCTAAACTCTGATTCATTTCTGTTCCATATGACAGCTTTTTCCTACTAAATCTTTCTCCAGTTAACGGCTACCATAGGACTCCTAATCAAATACTGAGTAAGCTAGAGCCTCACAGCAGGAAATCCCTTTAAACTTTTGCCTTATGGGGGCTGAGCATACACTCAAAAGTGCTGAACACAAGAAACAAGTGCTGTACAAATCTACTGAACAAGTGA